>JFFI01001403.1:0-50040 GCA_001563125.1 Colletotrichum salicis | reverse complement strand
GTTCGAACCAACTACCCTGTGATAGGAATACCAACAGGTAGTGACAAGGGGCGGGGACAGCCGTATAGATAGCGTCACTATATCCGTCCCTAGTCTTTCTCTAGTTTTGCTCTATTTCCCTTATATCCGCCTATGAATAATCTCGAAATAGATCAAACCTGGGAAAAGACTGGAGACGGATGTAGTGACGCCATCTGGCAGTTGATGGGATAGCGCTACTCGGATTGATGTCTATTGAGTTCAAGGGGGGAGTATTCTTGGACATTTAGACGGCAGGTATTGTCTTCTGCGGGTATCGCACGGTAGCGGCAATATATGGCGTCGTTGAGGGACGACGGACAATTGAATTTGGTAACTCGCGCTGGCAATACATCGTGCCAGTGGGTAGGAGGGGAGGGGCCTTTGGGGCATGAGCGCGATCAACATCATGGAGTTGATTAATCTCTTGGAGGCTCAGCTATTTCGGCGATCGAGTACTACGGCGCGCAAGTATAGGCATGCTATACGGATACTAGGCATATTTGGAATCCATTAATATACCTCCAACGTGTGAATACACGGTAACTAGGCACTAGTAGCCGACTTTCATGGTCCCTAAAATCCAGCATTTTTGCGATGTCATGAGATTCCACTGTGGCTTCAGGACGAGCCTCGGGTCTCGTTGGTGTTGGCATTGTGACTCCTGGGAGTCCATCAAAACTTTTCAGAGTCCAGCAAATCACAAAATGTGAATAGTTCAAGTTGACTGTGATTCGGACTGTGCGACTTTTGAGGACTTGGAATCAAGAGGTCCAAAATGCCTCATTGCCTCGTAACCTTCAACTCTGCTACCTTAGTCACGAGCAGTTGTATAGACACACACACTCTCTCTCTATCTCGCCTACACACCATGATTCAGGTGCAAATAATCTCCTCATCAGAAATGAAATGTAAACCTCCCGCACACCGGAAACCAGCACTCTGCTTAATCCAAGCGAAATTCATGGGACATCGACCCATCATCGCGGCCTTCTTACGCTGCTCCTCTTCTTTCTTTCGCCGCTCTTCCTCCTCGATAAGCTCTTTAAGAATTGCCTCCCTAGCAGCACCAACTGCTCTGCGCTTTTTCTCGAGCATGTCTCGATACTCGGTATTTTTTTCTTCTTGAGCCTTCTTGTCCTTCTCCAGTTGTTCCCAGGCCTCATCACTGACACCAGCGTCGCGTGTTGCTTTCCAGCTCCCGTCACTGACCTCCCCCACCGGACTCTCAGGAGGTGTGGGTTCTGCTTCCTCGTCTGTGGCTTCAGCCGTGGTTTGTGCATGTGCCACTGTTTGCATGCTTCGTGTTTGAGGAAGGGGTGGCATCTGCTGGAATAATTGCTCGAGCTTGGGCATGCCACGAATGGTCCCCGCCTGCTGTCCCCGGCTTTCGCGCTCATCAAGCATCCTGAGAAATTCCTTCTTCACAAGATCTTCGTCGATCATTACCTGTCCGTCGCGACAAGACTTGATCGCGATGCTGAGAATTGACTTGGCGAGGCTCTCAATATCTCGAGCGCTGGCCCAGCCGACGGTTGCAGTGAGCGCGTGAAATATGCCGATGACTTCCCTCTGGAATTCGGGTGATGGGTTTGATAAGCAAGCCAAGTCGAGGTTGTTAGATGCTTTCCTGCTGTCGAGGAATCGCTTCTGCTTGAGTAGAAGTTGCAGCAGAAGCTCATAGCAACTCTCGGAGCTAAGGCTGTGGAAGTCGATGACTTCTGGGAACCGACTTGACATGCCCGGGTTCATTGAAAGCAGTCGGTTGATGTCTTCGTCGTAGCCAGCCAATATTATCACAAGGCGGTTCTTGTACTTGTCCTTCGTCACCGAGTCGACAACCTCATCAATCGCCTCTTTGGCAAACTGTCCTTCGGCAAGACGATAGGCTTCATCAACGAACAGCACTTTTCCGAGAGCCTTATCCAGGAGTTGTCGCACTTTGGGGCCAGTCTGGCCGACATATTGGCCGATGAGATCGGATGCAGAGCAGTCAATAACTTCTGCCTTGGCCAAGAATCCCATGTCGTAGAAGACTTTGCCCATCTTTCTCGCTGTTGAGGTCTTGCCCGTGCCCGGGGGGCCGCGGAAGAGGAAGTTGAAAGGAATACTCTCTTTTGGGTCCATGTCCAGTGCCTTCATGGAACGGACAGTCTCCTGATATCCCTCGAGCGTAGCGACAATCTTCTCGCAACCGACGGTCCCCTCGAAGAGTTTTGCAACATTGGTCTCGTTCCGTTCCGCGCGATCAAAGTCTTGGTCAAAGTCTAGCGCTTCGAGCGTGGAGACTTGATGACTTTCCTTGGCGGTCAATCGTCGCTGATGACGTGCCTTTGCGTCGTCTAGTAGAATATCCACTTCTCCGGCGTTGCCAAAGTTCGGTCGATTGCGCGCCCTTTCGAGCATCTCTGAAGCGACTTGCTTAGCCTGGCCGGTAGCAGAGAATCCTTGTAATTTGAGTTTGAGCTCCAGGATTCTCTGCATCTCTGCTTTGTCGAAGTCTTCAAAGACGAAGGCGGAAGACAATGGAAACCGTCGACTCAGGCCCGGGTTGACGTTCTGGAACATCTCCTCCATCTGTTCCTTGTAACCCAGGAGGAGCACGCATCGATCTTCTCCTGGAACGCTTTGGACCTCGGCAACAATGGTATCTACGACGGCAGTCTTGTAGGGGTCAGAACTGCCCCCAGATGAGCTATTGCCTCCATATAGTCCGTAAGCCTCATCGATGACGAGAACCTTCCCGACGGTCGAGGCCAGTATGCCTTTGGTCTGGGCCTCGGAGGCTCCCAGGACAGCACCTACGAAGTCTGCAGATTTTTTGACGATCACTATGAAGCATTAGCACCATTACAATCGTAGCCAGGTACGCCGGCTTACCCTCTCCATTCGATAAGAGACCTAGATCAACGAGGATCTGCGCGTACAGCTTCGCCACGGTGGTCTTCCCCGTTCCCGGCGAGCCGAGGAAGACTTTGTTGAGCGAGTACTCGATAATGGGTTCCTCTGCCAGCTCGCGGACATAATTTGTCTGGATGCTATCGATCAAGGCTTGGACTGGTTCTTTGACTGAACCAAGTCCAATCAGTGTCTGCAATTTAGTCCAAGCTTTACTGTGCCCGAGGGCAACTGAAGGTTCCGGCCCAACCAAATCCTCCATCGTGAAAAGGAGATCATCTGGGCTTGCCCCACCTTGACGAACCTTTCGAATTCGATTCGCCTGCCGACTAGACACGTTGGAAAGAAGATTCTCGACTGCTCGTGCGTTGCCAAATCCCTCCTTTCCGCGCCCTCGACCAAGTCTACGACATGCGATGCGGAGGTGGAGGTCATCTTCCCACTTCATGCGGCCTCCATACTTCTTGTCCATCTGGTACTGAAGGATTTTCAGAAGCTCGTCGTCGTCGTAGTCTTCAAACTTCATTGTAATCGGGAACCGACTCGGAAATCCAGGGTTGTGCGCAAAGAAGGACTCCATCTGTTTACTGTACCCAGCGAGAACGAACACAATCTTGCCGGTGTAATTCTCAACTTCCGCGAGCAGGAAATCAAGAACTGCGCGGCCACCGGGATTATTACCTGAGGAGAGTTGATATGCCTCATCGATAAAGATCACTCCGCCGCCGTCATTCAAAACGTCATCTAACAGCTTCTGACAGCCAGGCACGCCCAAAGACGCCAACTTCGATCCAGATGTCTCTTCGAAGTGACTGCCGGCTATGACACCCACCGACACCAAGAACTTGGCATAGGTCCGTGCTACGGTGGTCTTGCCTGCGATTGATATGTTAACTGTCATATCAGACCAATTTGTGAGGTGAGTGTGCCTTGCCTGTTCCGGGGTTTCCCAAGAGAGAACAGCCAAACCTCTCCGTTGACAGTGAAATCCCCTGCCTCACCGCCGTGTCGACTTTGGACTTTATAGAGAGGAAATTCTCTTTGATGCTCTCGAGTCCAATCATCTTCATGAGTTGATCCATTGCATTGCTGCTAGCTCCGAATTTCGTCTTCAAATTTTGCCACTCTTCCTCTGCGCTTCCAGCTTTCAGGACTGGACTCGCCGTAGGTTTTCTTCCATCCGGGAAAGTACCCGGAACACTCTTTGGGGGTTCTCGGTTGGCCTTCATTGCCTCAGCACGAGCTCTAGTCTGCCGGAGAGCTTTCAGTTCTTCCATGCGTTCTTTTAGAGTCTTGCTCCGCTTCTGATCCTCTTGTTCATTCTTTATCAGTCTTCTCTCGCGATCCAAGTCGTCGTCTACCTTTTGTAAGTCTTGAGCGTATTTCTTTTGGGCAAGGTTGCGTTCCATTTCCATCTGTAAGTCGCGTTTCAAGCGCCTTCGAGTATCCTCGTCCTCCCTGAAGCATACAGCACATTTCTGATCCTGGTTGTTGCAGTCTACGCTGTACTCATGCCCTCTGTCGCAGTGCTTTGCGAGCCTTGTATGACAACGAATCTTGCTGTGATCACTGAGTCTATGGCAACGCCGCAGGCACTTATGTATGTTGCAAGACAACGTGGCGTTGCTGGTTCCAGTCTCTTAGCGTGGTTCCTCCTTGTATTCATGTCACGTAGAGCTTCTTGATGGGACTTACCAAGCCTTGTCACAGCCACCATCAGGGCACTTTGTATCAAAGTCATCTGGTTCTGTGAGCAGTGCAGTTCGGTCAGGGTGTTTTTGGCAGCGTATTGCGAAGCCATCATGTAGATAGTTCTTCTCCTTCAGTAAGCTGAAGAAAGGCAGCCAGACTGCTTTGCCGTGCGGAGATGCCATGAAGGTCTCCATATTGCCTATGAGAATGATGCACTCCCTTGCGCGGGAACACAGAACGTTGAGACGCTCAGGCGCCTTCATGAAGCCGATGGCGCCGTTGTTGTTGCTTCTGGTGAGAGAAGCAATGACGATGTCGCTCTCTTCGCCCTGGTAGTTGTCTATGTAGTTTGGCCATTAGTCTTCAGGTTTCATTGACCGACGGTTTCTCCAAACTTACCGATGGTTGAGAGTCTGATTCTTCCTGATCCTGATCCGTCTGGTACTTTTCCTGCGGCGGCAGTCATGAGTCCCGCACGAATGAGCTCAAACGAATCCAAATCGTTAAGCAAGGGGTCGTTCTCGGAACTCAAAATTTCTCTGAGCAGGCGTAGTTGTCCCAGATAGGGCGTGAGAATGACCAGGTTTTCCGTGCCGTATCCTTGCTGTCCGAGGTATTTTACCAACTTCAGAACCATTCGCGCTTCATAGAGATTGCTCCTGCTGGAGACGACACCAACATCGCGGCGATCGGCGATATTACTGGCCAGGTCCTCTGGATGGCTGTGGTTAACGAAGCTGACTCTTCCTTGAAATCCTTTGGGCGGCTTTCGATCCTTGGTTTTGTCACTGTCCAAGAGATCTGGGTACGTCATCTGCCGGACAAGATCCGAGATGTCGGGATGCATGCGATGCTGCCTTTGGAGCGTGACGTGGTCGTGTCCCTGGAGAATCAGTCGTTCAAAGAGCGAGCGATTGAGGTCGAAGCCGTCTCCTTTCTCGACACTCAGCGCGTAGTTATTGATCTTGGGCCGCAGTTGTTTATGATCCCCGATTAATATGAGCTGCTTCGTGTCGCTGTGCAGAGCAGTCAGAACATGAGCCTCGAGAATTTCGCCAGCCTCTTCAACCAAAACGACATCGGGCTTGGCAGCCTTAATCAGCGACTTGTACATGGCAGCCGCGGTCGTGGTGCATCCGATGATCTTCTTCGTTTGCATGAAAGAAGATTTGGACTCGCTAAATATTCTCTCCACTTGCTCCTGGGCCTCGTCAAACCTCTTGATCAAGTTCTGCACTGATTCGATCCTTTCCTTTTGAATGCAATCAACCCATCGTTGGACGTGGACAGATCTCTGGGTCTTTGACAAGTGCCAGATATCCTGGCTTTTGGACGATACGAAGTGCCAGAGTTCGCCGGCATCTTGCCCCGTAATCCAGCGGCCCAGTAGATAGTCGGGGCCCATGACGCCCTTGTCCTTACCTACGAGTTGGAACCCTCTCTCTTGCTCGGGTAAGAGAAAAGCTTCGTAGAATGTCTGATCGTCGTCGGAAAACTCGAGGAAGTTTAAGACCTCTAAAGACCCAACCTTATCCCGGACGAGAAGGGCACATGCTGCCTCAATCTCAATCCGAACTTCATACATCTCTGTCTTCATGCCGTTGATGTGTTCCCACGTTGCATTATTCCGACGATAGGCATAGCTTCGCAACTGCTTCTCTAATGACAGCCCCGAAGTTGCGTCGGTCGACTTCGATCCTAAGCGAACCATATCACCGGACGAGATGCCAATTTCCATCAGATCTTCGAGAAACTGATCCAGTGCATGGTTGGTATAGCTAAGCACTAGAATCCGTTTTTCCGGGTCTCCAAGCAGTATCTTTGCTGCCAGAGCGCCAACAAACGATTTGCCGGTTCCTAGAGTCAATTCAATTAGCCTCGTACACATTGAACATGCAATTTGTGTATACTTAGTAGATAAGGCTGGGAATCACGTACCAGGAGGGCCTTGAATGAGTGCCACAGGGCTCTGTAACGCATGTAGTAATGATTGAACCTGGGAATCATCGAGACGAAAGGTCTGCATGCCTAATGAAAGGCTACGCGATTCCTCTTTCAGTAGCTTTTCTAGTCGTCTGACATACTCCTGGACGTAAGAGGATTGCTGAAGTGAGCCCTGTGTCCGGTTTGTCTCATCCGTAGGAAGCCGCAGAAGGCTCTCTCCGAGTGGTAACTCTGTTATTTCTCGGAGGCACTCCAGAACGGGCTGATATGCAAACACCGGAGTATCTACAAGAATGAATTTGAGGTTGTTTGACGGCTTAAGTGCCTGCAAAGCTCTTGCAGTGGCTTCGCTGCTGGTGAACTGCAGAGTAATGACCGGAGGCTTCTTCAGCAAATGGTCCACGTCCCGTAGCAAGAACGCGAACGCGACAATGTGATCTTCGCCACATAAGGCTCCGAAAGACTGGTGTCGAAGGAAGTTCCTGTTATCGTCGAAGAAGGCCTTGCACTTGGTCGATGATAGCTTCTTCATGAACTCCAGTCCCCCGAAGCATGTAAGTGAGACCGCACAAGCATGACTTCGCCTCTCGTCTCCGGTGTCAATTTCGATGGGCAACAATCCCGAAAGTATCTGTGCCCTCTTCTTGCTCTTCTTTCTTCCAATGGCTACTTTCAAATCATCACGGAGTTCGCCCAGCATGTCCTCACGGAGAAGACGGAACTGGTTATCCAGATGAATTCGCGGTCGCTGGAGGTGATCTGCAGTAGCAACCTCGGCTGCCGTTCGATAGAGAGGCTTTGCATTGGAGTAGAATTCATCACTGGTTGGAAAGATCGAAACATCCCGAAAGTTCGAAAAGTCGTTGTCATGGCGACCACCAGCTGCCTCAAGATTGTCGTCGCCCGAAGACGCCGACCTGAGAGCAAGAACCTTTCTGATTCTGTAGATGAGCTCGCGAGTCCCGTGATTGCGAGCCTCCTGAAACTGCTTCTGGCTCAAGGCGATGGAGATTTCCTTGACGATGTTATCGAGTGTGCTGTCAGGTAGACTAGCAAGCTCGAGGCAGAGCCACGCAAAGACTTGAAGCTCATCTTCGGTGAGTTGCGACTCTCGGAAAGCATTCAAGAGGTTTCCCCAAAGGACTGGGGGGTGGGCGATGAGGAGTAGGACTTGATGAAGGAGTTGGCCACCATACACCATCTTCACCCCAGGGTCGCTAAAATAAACGATGAACGGAAAGACGTGTGCTCGTATGAAATAGATTGACGAATCGATGCGGATGCTGTTGCTAATGGCATTGCGTGCAACTTCGGTAGCCGTGATGATCTCCAGGCAGGCAGTGGGAGAGGCGTTCGTTCGAACAGCCTCAAGGAACAGACGTGCTTCGCCGGCCGTGGAAATTGTTTTGCCGCCTTTGGTGACATCCCTGAAGACCTTCAATAGACGGGAGGCGCGAGCAGCATCAATCTTTGGGGGTGCTGTGACACCATCTTGCTTGAGCAGGTCCATGATTTCGTTTGCGAGGAATTGTTGGACAATGTATTGATGACTTTGAGAGCTGTCAAGTTCAAATTCTGGGAGAAGATGATATTTTGCAGTGAGAAAAAGCGGTTTCTGGCAAAGGATGTCTCGCTTTCGATCTCAGTGCGGTTACCCAGCCGAAGTACTTAATCAAGAAGTTGTCACATGCCACGGTTGGCCCAAGCATAAGTAGGCAAAGTTAGGCTTCCATGCTTTCTGTTGGGAGCGAACGTGTTGGGAACGTAAAAGAACAACGAAGTAGAAATACCACCAAAAGTAGGCGTTCGCCTTGAAACTGGGTGGTGAAGTGAGGGGTTGTAGGCCTCCGGCATGAAGGCTGCAAGAGGTCGCCTCGCAACTTGATGACTGGTTCGCCGCCAACGGACCAGGCCGACATTGAACAAGGTTCAAATATGGGAACAACCTCCAACTATTTCGCGGTTCTTGATTCCTTCGGCATGGTTATCCAATTCCCCAAGTCTTCAGAGCCCTCCATTCCTGCACCATGTATCGACGACAGAAGTATGAACAATTTCAAAGAAATTCGCGTTGGCGACGATCAGAACCTGCGGCGGCATCGCCGGCGCCGCCATTCGGACCACTTGTAGAGACCATCAGCGTAGCAGATTTATCGAAATCCGCTTTGGGCTTAGAATCGTCTGCTCGAGTGACAGATTGCCAACTCGTCGCGTCATACAACTGGCTGGACAGAACAACACCTTCAATTATAGTCCCAGGTACGTGATGCCCCTTCACTCGCTTCAAGGCATAGTACTCACTAAGCCAGGTGCGCCACCCAGATGGACACCCCTCTTAGAACCTCGAAAACTGTCAGAAGACGATGGTATCTACTATCGGGACAAGAACGCTGCTCGATACCCAGCTCATCCGATGGAGCCTGCCATCAGAGCTGTCCTGAAGGGGCACCCAGAGCCACCGCCCAGACCAGTTGACATCGTTGCCTGCGGCAGTACCATTGGAAATTTGCTTCGCTTCATCCGGGGTGACGAGAGACCCTTTCGGATGCTTCTCGAGGTGGTTGGCAATGCCGTTCACCTGATCCGAAGGGAGAATTCTCCCAAAGAGACGATTTCCGATGTCAGGGGCTACGGACACAAGTTCCCAGAGGCTTACACAACTTGGGATCATGAAGTCCGTGGTTCAACATCCCACCAGCGCGTCATTCAGTACGACTTTGGGGGTCTTCATTGCATTGTTCGTCACGAGGGTGATGGCTACCTCAAACATAAACATTGCCCCTCTACAGACCAGTCCAGCCCCGCTTTTGTCGAAAAGCTTTCAGTCGACAATCTGATTGAAGATCTCAAAGTCAAAGAGATGACACCAAAGAGCCCGCAGGACTCACATCAGCAAATACAGTTGAAGAGTGGCGGCTTTGAGGTGTCCCAGTCTGCAGTCTTTGATCTCAAGACCCGGGCGGTTAAGCGCAAAGGCACTAATTTCCTTGGCGAGGAACTCCCGCGTCTATGGATTGCCCAGATTCCCAACTTCATTCTAGCATATCACGATAGGGGCACATTCAAGGATATTGAGGTCATGGATGTAGCCCAGGAGGTCAAAGCCTGGGAGACATCGAAGAACCGGGAACTCTCGAAACTAGCGGCACTCCTACATCATCTGGTTCGCCTTGCTCGTGCGCGAAGGGACGACAGGCTCGAGATCGGCCGCCAACAGCTTGACAAGCTCCAGATTCGGAGTCAATGCTCTGGACTAGCCCCAGCATTCTCAAGTGAGGTCAATGAAGAATGGAGTATTTGGCTTGCGAGTAATGTACAGGATGGGCCGAGTGCGGATGATGAGGATGGACTCCAGTGGAGCGATGGCGACGGTGACTATACAGCCTGTTCCGAGAGCTGTTCATACTGTGGAAAGTGCACGTATTGATAGTAGTATGCTCTTCCAGGAGGCTTATATGATGCCTCTTGTAGTTCCCGTCGAACTTGCTGCGGTAAATTGAAGACCTGTGGAATTCGATGGTGTCTCCTTCTGCCTAGAATATCTAATCCTTGTTGCGAGCTTCTACGGAATGAGTCCACACGGTGTTAGTGTTTCAGCGGGTGAGGTTGATCACCTCGGTTCTTGGCATTCAGCGAAAACGCGAGCGCCTGAACAACAAGGTAGAAACCAGCTAGATGCCTCGTGTGTGAGTCACATCAACCCAGTAACTGGCGGCAGACTCCAATACCCGATCCCATTACCTTACTCAACGATGTCCTTGCCAATGGTTGTAAGCACTGCTATATGGACTAAGGTAAACTATAATCGGGTGGTTCTCCAGGCCGCCAGTCACCTCGCTCAATTTCACGCACGAATAATCTGATGTGGTCATTCTGAGCGTTGATATAATAGTGTGCAATGCCTACCCTCCGTCTCTTCATTTTGCCTTCGACAGAGAAGCAGCTCTAATGACTACCTCTTGAATCACCACAGACAACATGGATAACGCCACTACTACCAGCGGGAAGGTGGCTAAAACCATGAACCCTTCACGGAGTATCACGATATGCGTGTACTGTGGTTCGTCCACCGGCAATGACCCTGCCCACTTGCAGGCTGCACGAGATTTGGCGCGTCTTATGGCTGCCAGAGGTATCAAGTTGGGTAAGTTCATATCTCTAAGCCGAAGTTTGGTCCACTGTTTCTGATCATCGCGGCAGTCTATGGTGGCGGAACTGTTGGGCTTATGGGGAAAGTGGCCAAGACCCTGGTCTCACTATCAGGGCCCGACTCAGTACACGGCATCATTCCCGAAGCACTGGTCAAGTTTAAAGGGACAATACCTACGGCAGCTTGACTTCGGGTAACATGCCAATTCCGGAGGAGGCAACTTACGGTCGCACAACTATCGTCAAAGACATGCATACTCGCAAGCGCATGATGGCGGAAGAGGTGATGGCTGGAGGTCCCGGGTCCGGCTTCATAGCTCTTGCGGGTGGCTATGGCACTATTGAGGAGATCCTAGAAGTCGCGACGTGGGTTCAGCTTGGGATCCATCAGCGCGGTGTTTGCCTGCTCAACATCAACGGCTTCTGGGATGGGGTACTGGGCTAGATTCGTCGAGCCGCCGAGAAGAAGTTTATTCGCCCAGCCAATGCGGGGATTGTGGTGGAAGCAAGTACCCCCGCTGAGGCTACAGACAAGCTTGTCACATATAAGGTCCCTGATTCCATTCTGCATCTTGAATGGGATGGGATCTGAGCTCAGTGTTCTGAAGCGGAGTTTGTAGGTTTGGCTTGCCTGTAGTGTACCAAGATAGAACAGTACTTAGACCACGACAATTTCACCTCTCCATCCCATGAATCTCCCGTAGTAGCTATATTCACGACTCTTGGAAATCGAAATGATTGTCGTGTGCAGGCGATGCGTAGGCCATCTTGGTCCGTAACGCTACTAAGATAACGTGCCCCTATCCGCCAGTGCCTACAACAGGTCGACTTGATCTTATGGATACCTCAGACTAGCTACCATAATTAGCACAGATCTCGACTGTTTTTCAGAAGTTTCGCTGATTTAGTCGTTCGTACGCGACTGATGTTTCAGCCCCAGGTATCACTCATGCCGTCCGTAATCACCCGATGCTGTTCGATATCCCCCGATTTCGGTGTTTGAAAATTTCACTCGGTATTTGAGTCTACGATTGGTTTTCAGGAGTTGTGACTCAGTGCTGTGTTCACCTGACTACATAGTTCGTTCCTAAGGACTTCCCTTGAAATGTCGACATCGGAACTTTTGTCAAGTTGAGTGAGTTCGGATATGTCCGGCGACGTCCGTCTGAGAACGCAGGACAAGCTGCCGGGACGTGCATTTCCTAGCGCGCCCACTCCCCACAAGGTTACACAAGCTTCATCAAACCCCACAGCTTGAGGATGGCCGCTTCTTACACGCCTTTCTCAAGCATGTCGTTGGGATGAATCTGGATATGTGAGATGGTTGATAGAGTGATTCAAAGCTCGAGGTATCTATACGTTTCCGCTTCATCCCTTTCCACTAAGACCAATGTCACTGTCATTGCCACTGATACTGTTATTGTCATTAATTTTGTTCCTCTTACCTGCCTTTCTAAGTATATTCTTGGAGGAATAAACTCCGGAACATCCAGAATGCTGGTCATAGGTTATAGGGATAATAAGAAAGATAATAACAAAGCTAGTGGTGATATGATCGACAGGTTATGTTGCTACCGGCGAAGTAGGTTTATATGTATAGATCTCGGCTGCTAAGAGACGTCCTGATACTAAGAGGCTCGAAGCAGTTCTCCAGCATGAAGGAGTAGGGACTTGGCAATGAAGCAAATAGCGAGTGTTTTCGAAAGTCAAGCAGGTGACTTAGATCTTTACCTAACCGAATATGCTTTTTAACAAGATCTTCCCAAACAGATCTTCGCCAGGAGATCCAACAACTCTCCTAATCCGGTTGCCTCTGTTGGCGCCGAGCCATCCTCCAGTATCGCTAACAAGCTCTTCAACAGCCGACTCGTCAGCTTCAATTCTTAGCCCGACTGCCTTCTTGAAGCCCCTGCGATCAACCATGCACATGCCACGAGTCCACCGGCCCGATATTTCGACACAAATCTCCTCTATCTCCGGAGCTGTCCTCCAGCCGGGATCCTCCTGCGTGATTACGTACCATATGGTCATGGGATCGTGGAGCTGGAGACCCGCATCCGTAGTACTGCCGGGCGGCTTGAGCGACTCAATCTTGGCAAAGGTGCGGGACATGAAGTGGCCCGTCCACTGGGCCAGGGGGCTCCCCGCCTCTTCTAGTGGCTTCGCCTTTTCGGTGAATGGCCCCTTGAATAGTCGATGAGGGGTCGTGATGTCCAGCGGAAACAGGGTCAGCTTGAGCTTCCTGGAGAGATGATCTGGGTACGGTGGGAGAGTGCTGGCTGCCGTGGGTACGGGCATTGATGTGTACGGGCGAGGAGATGTGAGTGCGAATACCCGGGCTGCCGCAACTGGGTCGGCGTAGATATTGAACTGGCCGTTTGGGGTGATGTTTCCTGGGAGGTCGATGGTACCTCCCATAGCAATGACTTCTTTGACGCGTAGGAAAGCAATAGGGTCTTCTGCAGCTGCCAAGGCCAGGTTGGTCAGGGGGCCGACTGCGACGATGGTGATGGTATTGACGGGGCTCTCGCGCAACAGGCGGAGGATCTCCTGGTGAGCTGCTACCTTAGAAGGGGTGAACAGAGCAGACGTAAATCTCTCGCCATGACCCTCGCGGAAGGCAGCTCCCCATGCTGCCTCGGGACTCAGATGCGGATGCTCGTCGTGAACCCCGTGCAGACCGTCGTGACCATCTGCGTCCGGTCAGCAGAGCACCGTCTATGGAGTAAGAGATCACTTACGGAAATGGTCGGCAGCCAACTCATCTTCCTCTAGGGGATGATCTGCGCCCACGGCGACGAGCGGTTTCGAGGCTCTCAGCGCGTCGAATCCCAGCGCCTTTCCATGAGCCTTCCGCCAGGCGAACTCTTGCTCCAGGACATTGAACATGGCGACAATGTTGCGGAGACATCTTTGAATAATATGTTAGACTCTGAACCAAGTAGGCAATCCCAAGCCTTCTCCTTAGATGTAACATGCCTCTGTACTGGAACGTTGCCGAACATTACAGAAAGTAGCAGGACTTCGAGATCAGCGGGAGATGATGAGAGCGCCAGCAAGATCGCAAGGATGTCATCCACTCCTGTGCTCGAGAAGTGGTCAGTATACACGAGTAATGCCTCCGGGTGCTTCTGCAGTCAGGAAGCCACGCGACGCACCTGGATCGGTGTCGATAATGATGCAGTTTTCGGTGCCATGGTCAAGAACCGAGCTCTGTTGCTTCAATAGGTAAGATATGAGGGAGAATTAGGCTTCCTGTGAATGGAGAGACTCAATGAACACCGCCTTCGAGACAAGATACACGCGGTTGACAGTACAGTCAACGTGCAGAAGACTCGGGGTAGCCCGCTTGTGTTATATACCTTAGGTACTGGAGAGGCTAGGAAGCACAGAGATCTGAGCGAGTCGTCCATCACTCAGGTGGCGGACCTAGCCGGTGACATGAATCTCTCCTTCCGGGTTCTACCGTCCTGCCTGTCGGGCGGTAGGCTTGGCGGATCAACCCAGCTGGATGATGGGATCGGTGTGCCAATCATCATGTCCCGCAACAAGTAGCAAGGGTGCTCCCTGGCATGCGTCTCTGCTAGGCCCTTACTTGCAATAGTACTCCAACCCAACAGCCTGAGACAAGTTGTGGGATAATGTGTTGGAACATTGCTATGCTTCTGATTCATTTTCGTGCGACCAGCCGTACCCGCGAGGAGTGGGATATCACAACGGAGCATATTCAAGACACCAGCTGCTCAGCGAGACTAAGAAACACAAATAATCATCCTCTCACACTGCAGCCAAGTGAAAGAAAGCATCCCGCCTTGTATGAGTTACGGCACTGTCGAGAATATGCATTCTATCTGTTTATCGCGATATTTTGAAGAATTGGAAACGTCGACGCGTGAGGGCGTGTTTAAGTGGGTCGGTTTAGTGCCGATGGGTGGGGCCGGTAGTTGAGGTGAATAAGCGGGTCAAGGTGAGCGGGATGATCCTCGGTAAGGATATGCTTCACCGAGATAATCACCATCTTACCCCGCCTTGTGGGTGAGCAGGTTGCGGAGTGAAACTACTACCACCAAAGTATCTAGGTAGACTAGACTCTATTTCTCTCGTTCCATTACGCTTCGATCATGCATATACTCTCATTTTTCGTCTCCTAAGAGCTCCTATAGATGTAGACCCTTAGTCAAGGCCCCTCAAGGACGCCCACTTACTGCCGGCTCATCTGATCCTGCTTCCCTAATTCAGCTCCTTCGTTATTTGATATGCTGTTGACTTCTATCAACAGCATGTCCCTGTCGCTGAGTCGTCGGCCTATCAAGTTTGCCGGTCTCTGGTGGCCTCCCGCATGAAGCCGCGTGCGGCCCGTCTCAACCACTGTAATCTTAACTAGTCTCAACGCTCCTACCAAAACTCTCATAAATGGTTGAAACATGGAGTCTGATAAATTGAATACGTATGTCGGGTTTGGTTCATCCCTCCAACAAATGCGCTGTCATTGGGTTGGGGCATTACCCGTGCTCTGGGGGCGTAGGGATTATTCTCACCGTGATGGCAACTTTAACCTCGCATCTCGACACTTCCATCCTATGACGGTGGGACGCTCCGGGCTTGCTCTCGGAGCCTTACAACTATATTCAGGTGATTTGAGTTCATTTGCAATGAGCTATGCTTTCTTTTGGGTTACGGTAGGACATTTGTTGAATTTTTTTCTTCTTCAATTCGCGTCTGGAATTCGAAGTAACCTGTCTCCCTTCCCTTCGTTAAGCTATTACCAATACCGTCTATCGAATACAACCCACGAAGGAACAATGCATCAAACTAGTTCATTACGCTTAGAGCCGTATGAATGGACAGCTCTGTAGCACGTATCCACGGTTTAACGTGGCAGATTAGCTGTGGTCGTCATTGGTGCAGCTTTTGGTCCCTCACGTGTGACATGCTCAACATCATCACCAGTTAGTAGCCAGCGTCTACCAAAACGCCAACCCAATCCTTTCACGATCGGGTCTCATAGTCGACCTCCGAGGCTAAGCTCAGTAGCGGAGACACTCGAAGTAGAGTATAACACATCCCCAACAGAATAACCCAGACCTTTTATTTACCTTGGAGATATCATCCTGTCACCGGGCTGGGTAGCCAAAGTGGGGCCGGTGAATTCCCCAAACTCATTCTGTCTGCCTCACCAGGAAATAGAAATATGACAGGAAACAAGGTGAACCAACAGGATAAAAGCGTAGAGAAGGAAGTAGACAGAAAGAGGCAGAACGAAGGGAATACGCGTCGCTTGTGGGAGAGAGCAAACTGCCAAACAGGGCGCGCGACGTGAGATGAGAGACAATCGGCTGCAGGAACCCTCCGCTGCCTGCCGCTGCAGCCTTCACTTCACTTCACCTTTCATTCTCGCAGCTGCCACATCAAAATCTCACCTTCTCCCTTCCCGATTCACACTCGAACCTCACCTATAGGAAGCGACTGATTCGTTCTTGATTCTTCCAAGGCTGGGGGTCGCGTCTGGTCGACGCTCTTTCATCATCACCTCAATCACCGAGCATTCTTCACTATTTTCACGTCAGAGGCTCATTGACACAGCCTCATGAATCACCACCCGCAACAATATAATATCCCATACACACACCACAACACCACAAACAAACAGCACGACATCGTCGGTCACAGGGCCATCAATCAAAATGGCTTTCTACCAGCAACCCCAGAACCCATACGGGCCCCCGTCTCTCGTCATCGAGCCAACCCAGAGCTACCTATACCACCTCCAATCAATGGCCCACCGGAAGAATGTCCTCGTTAAGAATGGCTTCATCCTCAACCCACTATCTGAGAGAGATATCGACGATAAGAAGCGATGCCGCAGATGCAACCTCCGCTGTGAGTATTCGTCCACCAACCTCTCTTCTCCCTGGACCCCGCGTTTCTCTTCACTATCACCATCACAATACTGACTCCAAAGGCAGGCTCCAACAACAGGAACAAATTCAAGTCGATTGGGAAGGGTTCTCGAGCCGACGCCAAGTCCTCATCCACCCAGCCCAAGACCAAGACGTTCACCACATCTTCTTCCATGGCCGACGAGGAGTCCGAGGGCGCTAAGGCGGACGAGAAGCCCGCAAAGCCGGTCCTCAAGTGTCAGTACCACACCGGCCGCGTCATCAACATGGTACTCTCCCTCCTCTTCATGCCATTTAATAAACCCAGCTAACGTATACAGCGCTGGAATTGCTGTCGAGTCCACGTGTCTGAGCCAGGCTGCACGTACGCCCCAGAGCACCTCGTCCGGACCTACCCCTCGGGTGAAGTCCACGCCCGCCACCAATATCACAAGACCCCGACTCATGCCCTCCTAAACCTGGGAATCGACACAGTGTCGTCCAGCCAGAGGGTGCCGCGCCGCGCCGTCGCCATGGACTGCGAGATGGGCGTCGCCTACGACGGCGAATCCGAGCTCATCCGCGTCACACTCGTCGACTACTTCACATCGGAGATTCTCCTCGATAGCCTCGTCTACCCCCAAGTTCGCATGGCGCACTACAACACGCGGTACTCGGGCGTCTCCCGCCCAGACATGGAGGCTGCGAGATTAAAGGGCAAGTGCATCACCGGCGGGCTGGCCAACGTCCGGGCCGCGGTGTGGGAGGGGGTGAGCGCCGAGACCATTGTTGTCGGACACGCCGTCCACAACGACCTCGCCTCGCTGCGCTGGATTCACCCAAAGGTGGTGGACTCTTTGATCCTCGCTACGAGCGTCCGGGCCGAGATTGAGAGACTGGAAGCGGAGGAGGAGGAGAGAGCCAATAAGGAGGCCGAGAGGGTTGCTGCTGAGGCCGCTGCTGACGGTGGTGGTGTCAAGTTGGAGGAAGAAGACCTCATCTCCTTCGATAAACCCAAAGACTCGGAAAAGGCCAAGGAAGGAGGAGATCCCGCCGAGAAGAAGCCCCAGAAGCGCAAGACCGGCGGGCTCTCCCTCAAGGCGCTGACATCCGAGATGCTTGGTCGTGACATTCAAAAGGGTAGGATCGGTCACGACAGTCTGGAAGATGCCTTGGCGTCGAGGGATCTAGTGCACTGCTTCGTGGCCAAGAAGCTGACAGAGTCGGCTGCGGATGGTGGCCCGATCATTCCTGGTTTCTGGTGATGAAAGTCAAGGGGGGATGGATGGCCTTGAAAAGGCGTAAAGCAATGTACCTTGGCACAGGCGTCAGGAGTCAAATGGTTCCAAATGGTTCACATTCCCAGCACAGCGGATAGCTAGGTAGCATAGACAGCGAGGCAAATTCTCGGATTCTTCCACCGAGTTTACAACTTTTTCAGCGCCATTCTTCAGTATGTGCGACTCTGTTGGGACAAAAGCCACCTCATCCATCTTTCGAACGGAACTCTCAAATTGTTTAGTCCGAACAGTTGTTTAATTCCATGCCAATACTTTGCTAATTTGATACCGCGGCCTTGAGGCCGAACTAACCTAACCTAACCCCCTACAGTATGCCGTGTTACTCCCAATCTCAGAGAGGACAGAGTGAAATGGAAAATCCATAAGTCTACCAACCGACTGACAGGCCAGTGGTAAATTGGCGCAGCGGCCAACTTTGTGAGACGAGTCCTGGGTCTCAAGCCTAGGACTGCCAAAAGTGGCACAACAATGCACGATCATCATGATCCACGAGATCCCTGTGTACTTATCGCACGCATCCCTTCTCCCCCGTTACCAAACAATGCCAAAAGGCTACCTACATGGACCAAAAAGAGGCCCAACCAAGCTGAAAAAGGGTAATCGACACCTTGCCTGTTCCAACCTTCTGTGTACCGGTGTTTCCCGCGCGCTCCTGGGTATATTGTCGTTGCGTATCTCATGCCAGCGTATCATAGTCTCCAACCGCCTCCCCGAAGGATATACGAGCCTGCTTCAACCCTCCCGTTTATCAATGCTGCTGTTGTCCATTTGGCGTGGTAGGCTCAATCATGTCCGGGTCTAGAGGTCCCAGCATAGATGCCTCCATGGAGATGACGCTCGCCGGTCGGCTACGATGGGAAACCGGGCTTAACATTGACGCTTCCATAGATGCCGTACTGGCGCCAAGGGGCGCAGGTCTCCGGTTTGTGTATGCGGGGAAGCCCAGATTGGTACCTTGCGGCGAAAGTGCGTTCGCCGTGGATGTGCTGGGTCCGGCGCTCGTCGGAGAGTAGTGGCTGGAGATGACCAAAGGCGGGGGATGATTCGCCGGGCCCCCGGCCGTTGGTGAACGAGTTGACTGCGGGAAGCTGGGGCTTGTAGGGCTGAACAACAAGGGAGCCTGTCCAAGCGGTTGGGCGAACATGGGCACTGCGCCGGCCAGAGGCACATGGTTTGGCGGGGGCGGAGGAACGCCATTTTGGGCATTGCCGTTCACAAGGTTTTGTGCCAACAAGGGCTGGCCGTCCACTGCCATTTCACTGCCGTCAAGGCCCTCAAACTCGTCATCCTCGGGAACCTCTGTCTCGTCAATTTCGGCATCCCCGTTGGTCTGTCCGGCGTGTCCGGCCGTTGCACGGGGATCCGCAGGCCGACGTGCTGGGAAACTCGAGAGACCCGGGAATCGGGGACCGGGCGAGTCGCGAAGACCTTCGTATTCGGGGGAGGTGTTGAGGTAGTCGCGGAGCTTCGTGACGCCGACGCCAGAGAAGACACAAAAGACGCCTCGCTGGTGGTCCGTGAATTCTGCGTGTCTTGTTAGATTGTCTGTCTACCCACAACGAGGATCGAAAAATGGCATACCAGGTGGAGGAGGTCTACAGAATTCGGCGAATTCCTCTCTCAAGAACGCAGTGACCCCTGTCAGACTGAGATGGGTCAAACGAGGGCAGTAGTTAAGCAACTTGATGATACTCTGGAGCAATGTTAGCATGTGGACTCGATCAGTCTGCTGGAGTGACAACATGCCTTGAGTGTAAGATTGGTGCAGTAGCTGAGATGTACTCTTTCGAGGCTGGACGAGTAGTATTCGTCAATGTTGCCATGCGCATCGCGGCGTGCCCGGGGGCGATGGTTGGCGCGAGCGAGAGCAAACACGGACTCGTCGGTAATACTACTGCACTTAACGAGACCGATTCTCTTGAGCTTGGGAAGCTGTGCCAGTTTGGTGACGGAGTCGTCAGTGAGGTTGGTGCAGCACCCAAGATCAATGTACCGTATACGATTGCACTGCTGCACAAGTCGTTTCACGGCCTCGTCGGTGATGTGGCCACAGTGACCAAGATGCAAGTAATGCAGGTTCTTTCCGAGTTTTGAAATGGCATTGACAGCAACGTCGGTGATGTTGCGGCACTTGGCCAGCACCAGATTCCGAAGACGCGGGGCAGCATCAATAATCTTCTGTACCGACTGATCCGTGAGCCTTGCGCAAGACGTCAAGTCAAGAATGCGCAGGTGATCGTATGTCTTGGCCGGGGGTAAAGTCAAGAAGGCGCCGTCGTCGATGAGCTCACAGCCTGCCAGCCGAAGCTCGCGGAGAGACTGGCCCTTGGCAATGAGGGCAGTGATGGGCTCATTGCCAATCTGTGCACACTGGTGCAAGTCGATTTCGAGGATATTCGGGCAGTTCTCGGCAAATGCAAGGATGGCGTTGTCTTGCAGCTGGGCACAATCGTTGAGTTTGAGCTGTGGGAGAAGAGTCATGTCAGCGATTTTCCAAAACACAATGCGGGGGCCTTCAAGCCAAGCACGAGGCGCATATGGGCCAGGCTGCAGGGAGAAAAACAGGCAAAGGAGCAAAGAAAGGGACGAATCAACATACCCTCTTGATGAACCGGCAGTTCTCAGCAAGCTGCATCATGCTGTCGTTGGTGATCAAGCGACAGCCAGAGATGTTGAGACCCTGTAACCTTTTGCAGTGCTCGGCGATGGTCAAGATAGAGACGTCTGTGATGTGCTCGTCGCCCGAGATATCAAGGGCAAGCAACGAGGAGCTGTTTTCCACCAACTTGGTCAAGCCCTGGTCGGTAAGGTTGCGGCAGTTGGTCAGGGTGAGTCTCTCGACGCGAGTGCACACGGATAGAGGCATGACGCTGCCATCGCTGATCTTATCTGCGAGACCACCAGCAGCGAGGTTGAGACGCTTGATGAAGTCGCGGTATGCGAAGAAGGGCGTTTCAAGTTGCAGAGTCAGGCAAATGGACGAGTGATTCTTCCAGTTTGTGCAGGCGGGGCGATGCCACAGCAAGTCGACGGAGTTCTTAGCCCATCGCTTGCACGTCAGCATGCAGTTGAAGAGGTCGTTTGAGTTGTTGAGCTTGGCGAAGATGGAGATGAGGATCTCGCTAGGGAGCCGGTTGACGACGGGTTGGCACGGATCATCGCTGACCTGCATGTCCTCAATGTTGGGGACGCCGAGTGATGATTGCGAATCGTTGCCGGCGATGAAGAAGTCTGACTCTTCGTTGTCGGCAGGGAGGGGCGAGTTTGTGGACGACGAGGATCGCGAGTCCGGCGTAACTGACTGGGCAGCCATGATCTCTATTGAGGGGGCGGCGGGCCTCATGATGATGGGCTGCGATGTGCGGGCAAGGGAGCAAACGGTCGGCGGATCGTGGGTTTCGCGTGAAATTCGGTCAGAGGGGGGGGAAGGGGGATTCGGATCCCCGGTCGGAGAAAAACGTCGTTGCTGACGGCAAGCGATTCCGAGTCGTGAGTCGTAAATCGTAGGCGTCGTGAGTGTTTTTGTCGTCTCGATGTAGTTTGTAGGGTTGTCGGGTTTCGTCAGGTTGACAGAATGAATGGCGGGGATTTGTCACCAGAGCGAGGGTTGAAAAGGCAGACTAGTTCCCACGAGGCCGATGGAACACTGGAATACTGACACTGACGCCTGACCCACGGAAGGTGGGAATGGAGAGGCTCCGACAGTGGAGGGGGGGAGCCGGGACAAGGAGGCAGGCTGACGCTAAGTCTGTTGTGAGCCCGGTACCTCTGGTGTGTGTTTGTGTGTGTGTGTGTCGACCGACTACTGCCTCAGCATATAAACGGGGGGATGGCTGTACAGGAGTAAGTACCCGTGCTGGTGCGTTGGTGGTGCAGGGCAGGGCGCGGGAGGTAATATTTTATGTGACGGAACGGAGTACCAAGGCAACGGAGAGAAAGAGAGAAAGTATTCGTAGCAGACGAGATTGCCAGGGAGAGACGAGGATTATTGTCGGAGACGGCGGGTAGAGGAAAAGAGTTGCGTTCTCGATTGGGATAAGTTGGTCTGAAGTCTTGTCGTCGATGGGAGGAGACTCGAGAGGGAGAGAGAGATCAGGTCGAGAGTTCGCGTCGCGAGACAAGAGAGAGTGAAAGATGAAGGTAACCGCAGGGCACAAGGTCGTCTGGTGGCAGTTGGTGATGCGCTGTGCTGAGCAGTGGGCAGCAGGCGGTGGCAGCGACAGTGACCGACAGGGCGGGTGACAATGACGACGGGGTGAGGCTAGAGCACCCCGACTCCCTGAGCGGCTTTGGTCGCAGCTTGTGGGCGGGCGTTTTTGTGTGAGGTGGACTCTGTCTCGAGGCGAATTGTTAGCAGTGACTCTGGAGCTGTGGAGAAAGGGAGCAGCGGGAGGTGACACCCTTGAGCCTTGGGCTCTTGGAGGGCTGGCTGGGCGGCGGCTGGGCTGGAACTGGAAACCAGGGGACAGAGGGCTGGGTCCGCTGGGACCTGAGGTGTGTAGGTACCTTGCTTTTTGGATGCGGGAGACAGGTCTCTGGTGCTCAATGTGTGTCGCCTGCTGCGTGGAGCTGTTGATTGCGGAGAGAGGATGCGGCGGGTGATGGGAGTCGGAAGGGGGAGGCTGACGGCTGGTACTGGGCGGGGAACCTGCGATGTGATGCGATGCGATGCGGTGCGATGCGCGGGCAACTGGTTGAGCAAGAAGTTGACGATGTGCTGCTGCCGCTGGTGTGTGAATAGGCACTATTGTAAAGGCACCGGGGCAGGCGGTACTTGTTGGGCTTCGCTTGTGGCACTTGCCAGGGCCAACCTAAGACTCTCAGAGTAAGGTACCTATCCGTACGGTGTACAGTATTATTAGAGTCCAAAGGTTGTCGGATCGAGCCGGTCAGGTTCTCTGGGGCGTCATGAGGTAAGGCTGGCGGGAAACCAACTTCGACGCGTGACCCGCTCTTGTGCTCTGCAGTTGCCGTTCTCCTCTTTTGCTGATCTATCCGCTTTTCGCCGTTTAGTTTTCTGCTGATGTCGATTTGATTGCAGAGTCCGAGCAGAAAAAGGATGCTTGTCTTGTTGAAGCAGGAAGAAAACAGCGGCAATGCGAAGAGTCACACACTCAGCTGGATGAAGTATCATGTACCCATGTACCAGCCAAATGGAGGAGGTTGTGTTCCGCCAGTTGGGAAGGACGAGACGGGACCAGGACAAGGGACCGGGGAAGGAGCAGCAGAGGGGTCATCAAGGTACCTTTACACACGACTGATATGGCGGAAGTACTTCAATACGTCTTCCTTTTTCCTCGAGGGTGACACAATTTCTCATTGGTCGACGACACCCAAGGGCCTGAGGTTCCGAAGTACCTACAGTGACGGGAGGCGAGGCGAGATGACGACGGTTCTCAATCAGTACGGTTCTCAATCAGTACTTTACCTATAGGTATTACCTTGCTTTTCTTTGAAGATACTTCGTACGAAATACATCTTCATTTATGTATATTATAGACACCCATATCTGCTGTACCTGCCTGGCTCATCGAGTTATCAGCAGGCATACTCGAAACCAGACCACGGGAGACGAGACGATTTCCCCGACGTGGAGCGTGGGGCACATTCAACATCCCGCTTTCTCAAGGAGCTATGCGTTAATGCAATGGCAAAGGTCACTTTAAACCTACAAGTACCTTACCTTAGGTGCTTACATACATTGCACACTGCGAACTGCCCACAAAAGTAGCGTAGGGCATCGAGTCACAGATTCACAGCCAATCTGAGAGAGTATAGACATTGCCTGGCGGGGAACGCGAGAGGAGCATCTGCGAACTTGATGTCGTACAGCGTGTTCATGTACACCAAGCCCCTATGGCAGGCAAAACGGTACTTGGTCCTCGCTTAAACCTGACCCATCAAATAGGAACCTTAAGGTACCGGTACTGTGCCTCGTACTGCGGCGTAACTCAATTTGGTAAAGTACGGTGAAACCCAGGTACCTATGTCCTTCACAAGTTCACACGAGAGGAGAGACTCTAAAAAAAGATACATTCCATCCGCTACTCGATGAATTACATTAATACCGCATTTCACGCCAAATCCACCGTTAAAAGTCCATGGCATTTACCATAACACGAATGGCCCGGCCAGGGAGAATGAGGCTGTCACTTGTACCTGACGCTACGTCAAGGACGGAAAGGTCTTCAGCCTCTGGCACGTCTTTTCAGTCCCTTTCATTAACAGAGTTTCGGCCGGGGTGTTTTTTCAGATTGTCAACTTGAATCGCGGCATTCTTTTGTGATATTCAACTACTTCCTTTTGCCTCTGTCCTTGTGTGATTGTTTTCTAGTCTGAATTGTACGATACAAGAAGAGATGCCAAGTCAAGACTAAATCTTCCCAAGCTTGTAATGACGAAGATGATCATTTCCAAGATGAACTTGCCTTTGCAAAACGCTAGTAAATCATCAGTGCCACATCGGGCATTCTGAGGCATACCGGGAGACATGACATCTTGAGCTTCTCGGTCTATCTGCATGAATACGTCCAACCTAATCTTGTTACCCTGACGTCGGGGACCATCTTACAACTGACAATTGACAACAACCACAAGAGAGCTTCCACCCGAGTCTCAACACCGCCGCTCCTCGCCCTTCGCCTCTCGGAGACCAAATCTCCAGCAGATACCCGTGGCGCCATCTTCCTCACGCTCGGACATGAGCTCGAGCTTCGCCTTCAGGGCACTCAATCTCCATTCCTGCATCTCAGGGCACAGACGCGGCCCCCCGCGCTGTCTGTCTCTGTCTCTTCCTCCCATTGTGCGGCGTGCCCCATTGTTCTTGGCCTGAGATTGTTGTCCCTTTCAATGACGGTCTCGAGAAATTTCCTCTCACCCACCCTCCCTGCCTTATGAGACGGGATGTCAGGGCCTCGGATGCTCGACTATAATGCGGTCCGCCTCCAAGACAGGCTAGACAGTTTGCTGTTACTGTTTCGCGAGATACCCTTTTGAGTTCCCATCTCGCCTTCTTCCATGATGCTTTGTACACTTCAGCACAAGGATGTTGGACACGTTGGGACCAATGTCGTTGGTCTGCTCTGCACCTGATACCGTTTCACTCCTGCCCACCCCTGTCGTTAACGACATCTTCCCACCTGGATCATCCATGCCTCAAGACCTACGAAAGCAAAGGTAATCTTCCGGCAACTTGCTTCAAAGCATGACGGCCGCAAGACCACTCGTTCCATCACATCCGTCTGACGGCATGTCCCGCATGTCACCCGCAAGCATTGTAAGAGACGTCGGACGTCGGGCATCGGTGACTACGATCGCCGAGTTCGCGTCTTCGGTGTGTAGGCCCGCGTCGTTTGAGTTTCCTTCGTCCGTGGTGTTGAGCCCTTGAATACTGGAACATTGAGGGAATGCCAAGCCGGCTTAGACGGGTTTCCACGGCTTTTGGCTTTGAGGGACTCAGCTCCTGCACTCACACGCGGCGGGAGGCATTGTCCAGTCGAGGAAGCTGTTACCGTCTTCCATCAGGGCAGCTCTGAGCTCACTACGTATTGCGTGGGTAGTCGGTCAACAGTGCTCCCGGGCACCCGAATTCAATGACCCAGCCCATATACACGAGATATGGTGGGGTAGGCCGATTGAGTTGGGAATAAGAAATGCTCCCGTGGGTGGTGGACAAGAATAGCATCCCCGTCGCATACCAAAGACAATGTGTGCAGGGTCTGCGGGAGAGGATAAGACGTCGGGGGACAGTCGTCTGGCTCGGTCTCACCTCATTCGTCATTGAGTAGGCCATCACCTTGGGCGAGATTGAATTGCCTTCTCCTGGTTGGCGGTCACTGGTAGTGCTAGGTAGGCATAGTAGGAACTTGGGAGGCAAATGATAGTGCGTCTTTACCATCACAACGGCGCAATCACAGCTCTCCCGTGGTCTAGCCATCTGCGAGGTCTGCATGCAAGACAAACACGCACACTCCAAGTGACGACCCAGACAGCCAGACAGACGTGTGTGTGAGTGAGCGGTGGCTTCGCGGCCCAGCGTGATAGCATCACGATCCTGGACACCATCACGCGTGGGCGCGTAGACGGCCACAGACGATTGACCACTCAGCTTCGCCCATTTCACATTCTCGGATCACAGACGTGGAAACCCTGTTATGATGTAATGGTTGTCACTGAACGCAGAACCCTGGAAGTCTTAGCACACTGTGATTGCAGGTATCAGCTTGTCACGCCTAACGAAAGACTAAATACTCATCCTGTGTGACTGTGTCTATCGACTTTGACGCATCTAGACCGTTGTCATGGAGTAGATGGGAGGATGCATGTGCCGTGTCAGATCCGCATACCACCTTTTATTTCCAACATCCCACATCTCAATTCGGGATGTTTACATGATCTAATGGGTGGACAAAAGAAGATAGTCATGATACCTATCGACATGGCCCAGTCCAGCCCTTGAGCCGCAGCAAATCCAACCTCTACCTCGCAGATGTCGCAGATAGCAGATGCAACTGCAGCTGTCTCCTTGTTTGGGTCCAGGGGACTGCGATCTGAGGCCGAAAGGCGGAGGTGGAGGCGGAGTCGGAAGACGTCCGCACAGACCACAGCCAAAACTGAGGGATGCCGCAGTACAGTACGGATACGTACCACGACCTACCTAAGCGAGACGGAAGATGCCGGCACGTGACGACTTTTCGCAGGATGTCATTCGGAGGGGCCGATCATGCCCCGGGCCACTCAGGTGCCTCGCTCGCTGACGTGCTCCAATTTCTCGCTGGGCCACCAGCTTTGGAGCATTTTCTAGGTGCAATGTGCATTGAGGCGGATCCAATGGGGAGAGCTCCAATTGCCATGCAGTTGACACTGACAATTCCCGGTTACGAGCCAAACGTCACGATCAGACCCTCTTCCTCCAACACCCCATTGCGTTCGCAGCTCGCCAGTCTGTGCAGTAGGTATTTCGTATACCGCAGCATCAAACGAATTGGCCAATTCACACCTGCCCACATGACCAGGCCATTAATCGTCCTGCCCGACCGGCACCGAACTCGAACTAGCAAGCCCGGGTCTACTGCACCATCGACGGCTGTCCCCGCCCGAACGTCCCGCGCCATCTGAAGAGTCTCGATTCTCCATCAGCCCACTTCCATTGTCGACTGTCGTTCCTCCACACGGTCCATAGTACCGAGTGACTTCTACCCAATTCAACCACAGGGCGCACTCCCTCTCGCCGACTACACGACTCACACACACATACACACATCTTCAACGCCCTCTACTTCCCCGACACCCCAATGTTCCGACCACGCACTCTCCGGGCCCTGCCCAGGGGTCTGCCGCACCCGCAGCCGCCCGTCCGAACTAGTCGCCGCACCCTCTTCTCTCGCCAGCGCAGCTCGCCATCCCGCCCTGTTGAACGCCTCAACCTCGGCCAGCTCAGTGAAGCCCGCACAAACTACGACCGAGACCGCACATACTTCCTCGCCGCCGGTGCCCTCGCCGGCATCGTCTCCTTTGTCTACACGGCCAACAAGCTGCGCAAGGCCCTCGCTGCCGAGAAGAAGCGCAACGCCGCGGAGGACGGCAGCGGCGACAATGGCGGCAGCAGCAGCAGCAGCAGCAGCAACGAGCGTGTCGGCTTCCAGCTTGATTCGTCTGCGCCGGCCGAGACCTTCACCACCGAAGCCGGAAGCAAGCGCAAGGTCGTCATCCACGATGAAGAAGGCAGGGAGCTCGTGCCAACGGGCAACAAGACGGTGCCCAACTTCCCGCGGACCCTCGACCTCTCCCTAAGCAAGACGCACCGCGATCCGGAAGCACCCATCGCTGCGACGATACAGGAGTCAGACGGCGTAGAATACACCCTCGTCGGCCTCGGCATCCGCACCGTCAGCTTCCTCAGCATCCAGGTATACATGGTGGGCTACTACGTCGCCACCCAGGACGTCGCGAAGCTGCAGCACTACCTCACCAAGAAGATCAACCCCATCGCGACGACGCTCGTCCCCTCGGAGCGCGACGACCTCAAGCAGAAGCTGTTTGACCCCGTCGAGGGCGAGGAGACGTGGACGGCGCTGTTGCAGGAGGTTGGCACCCGCAGCGCGTTCCGCATCGTTCCTGTGCGCGATACCGATTTCCCTCACCTCCGCGACGGGTTCGTGCGGGCTATCACGGCGCGGTCGTCTGCTGATAAGGAGGCGTATGGCGATGAGGAGTTTGGGGAGGCGATGAAGGAGTTCAAGAGGCTTTTCAATCGTGGCAAGGTGCAGAAGAACAAGGAGCTGCTGCTCTGCCGCGACGAGAAGGGCCAGCTTGAGGTCGTCTTTGATGATGGCCGGAGCATGGGGAGACAGAGCGTCGGCAAGGTCCAGGATGAGCGCGTGTCGAGACTGCTGTGGCTCAACTGGCTTGCGGGCAGCAAGGTTGCGTCCCCGCCGGCAAGGGAGAGCATCATTGACGGTGTCATGGAGTTTGTCGAGAGGCCTGTCGGTACTGTTGCCGCGCAGGTTGTGTAAAGATGAGAAACGAAAATACTTGCATAGAAGTAGTTGAAAAAGTCACGGCTCAAAATGTACAACACACATATAAGAGGCAGTCGCAAAAGAGGGCCCAATATCAAATTTCTTTTTTTGGAAACTTGTATTTCGAGGCTCTGAGCACCTGTCTTTATGCCTTTGAGCTCGTGGTATATATGATCCGCCATTCCCACCTTCGTCAAACACGGGTTGTAGATTCGCGCGGCAACAGCTACAACTTGGACGCACTTGAGATTTGAAATATCGCGCCCGTCAGCGTGCTCTGTGCTGTATGCATTTTCCAACCAATTTCTATTCAAACATGGGTGTCTGTCTGTCCCTCCTCTTTCTTGTCTTTCTCTATACCGAGGACGGAATGGGAGCCTTACGCCTTGAGAGCGCCGGCCTCCTTGAGAAGGTTCTCGAGCTTGCCGCCCTTGAGCAGGCCCTGCAGGTCCGAGTTGCCGCCAATGTGCTTCTGGGCGATGAAGCTGTTGGGGACGGTGCGCTGGCCAGTGATTTCCTGGAGGGCGTCCTGCATGGCGCTGCCGTCGTCTGGTGGTTGCTGTTAGTATGGTGTTCTGGTGGGGATGTTCTAGGTACTAGGAGGTTTATGGGACTAACCAATCTGGTCGAGCTCGAGGACGGTGTAGTCGGCGTTGATCTCGTCGAGAACAGACTTGGTGGCGCGGCAGTAGGGGCAGTAGGACTTTGAAAAGACGACGACCTTGTTGTCGTCGATGAGGGACTGAACCTTTTGCTTGGTGGCGGCCATGTTTGCTGTTGATGTCTGGGATGAGGAGAAGAGACGTCTGAATAGTGATGCCATTTCGAGAAGGGAAGGGGGGGGTAGGGCAAGGAGGGGCAGAGGGCGATGATATAATAAATGCAAGAGGGACGGAGGGACTCTGGTGTGGGGGGGTTTGCTTATTTGTCAGGCAAAGTGTCGCAATGCAGCGGGCAGGGGCGGGGTGCTGGTGGTGCTTGGAGCGTATGGGCAGGTGCTGGATGTGCTGGATGCGGTTCAGTTTAGTTGCGACGGGACGGGACTGGCAGCAAGGGAAAGGCAATTCGGGGCCGAAGGCGGCGGGAGTAGATGATGCAATCGGGGGCTAGACGTTGATTACCTAAGTTACCTCAAGTAAGTGTGAGGTTGACTGGACTGAGTGGACGGAGCAAAAGCCGAGTTTTCTAGAAGGTGGAGTTCACAGAGTTTAGTGTATCCGTACAACCGTGGTGTGGCTTCCAATTTCGATACCTTCGGTTGTCTAACCGTCCAGGGAGCAAAGACCCGATTTCTAAGACACCGGCTCTCCCGAAGTTCATCTGCCTCGGCGTGTGTTACAGCTTCTAGCTGAGCTGAAATTTGTCAGCTTCGCTCGGGTTCTTGAGAGGCACCCGTGGCCAGCGAGATTTCACGCCGGAGATGATTGGATGACCTCGGCGATCAGAGAAGAGAGAAGGCTAATTCAAAATGGGCAATGAGCTCACCTCAGCGCCGGGGATGAATGGAATGGATCAGGGACCGGCTTGTTCCTTGAGTTTACGGGTGAGCTTCGTCTGTCGTGAGATGAGGTAAGCAATCAGATAACGGCCTTGGGATGAGGATAAGATAAGAGGACCCTGGATTTCTGTGCACCTCGAGTTTTTGTCACTATCCCTTCGTGAACACCATCACCTTTTCGTGGTTTACTAACTTTAGATAGGGCAAGGAGTCCACTTGAGAAGCTGAGGGAATGAGGCTATCACAAGTCGTTGCATCGATCTATCCGCATCACCCACAGTTCTTACCCGCATCTAGCGCCTGACCGCATCCTCGGGCACCCTTACAGCACAGCCCACGATGTGAGGTCAGTGATGACTGGTGCACGGCAGGTAAATGGGTCAACGTTGTGTACTAGAGTCTAGGTACTACTTCGTAGATGGATGCTGGGTTGGGTTTGGATGTTTGAATCGGCCCCCTGCAAGTATCGGCTGCTCGCCGAATCGTAGCCAATTGCTGTTTCCGCCTGCCCCAGTTCTGATCGTGCAGAGAATCCTCGAGGACTGGTGACAGTTACCTAAGTATTTGCAAACACCAAGCCATTCTCAACCAGGCTTCGTGTCCTCCTCGCCGCAGTATTGCTCTACAAGAAACTATTTCAACGCTTCGAGAAGTGTTCATTCTCAATCTGACACCCAGATCTTTGCTAGTGAATTACCCCCTGAAAGACTCTGAAGAGGTACGTGTATCTGTTAGTATCTGCCTTGAATTGCCAGCTCCGAATCGCAAAAAAAAAGGACCCCTTGGCACCGTCTCTCGGCTCGGCCAATGACACCGGGTCCTCCCTCGGCGCGCAACCCCCCGTCATTCGCTGCCCTCTGCGAACTGCCCGGTTTTCTCTAGAACCTCCCCTCCACATCCACTTCCACGCTTCACCACCACACGCAATCTTACGCAACCTCCTCCTCCGACCACTCACCTCACGCCGTCGTCCCCGACTTTTCTGCCGTCATCCTCTCCGAGTCCCGTAGGGGCCACCTTTGACACACCACCGCAGTCGCTCACTCACCCATATTCCGTACTGGACGCTCGTCGAATCCCTGCCCGCCGCCCTCATCATCGCCTCTTCATCCGTCGCCGTCCACCCCCAAAAGGTGACAGCGCATTGCCTTCTTTCCAGTCCTGCTTCTACAGCCTCACCAAAGCCAACGAGCCACCACCTGCATCCTTGACCCAGGTTGGTGATCGTCAACGCCAGTTGCAGCCGGATCGAAACTCTCGACCCAAGCACCCCGAACAGGACAGAACAGGACAGCTCTTTTTTTTTTATCTTTTTTTTTTTCCGTTACCCCACTGCTTCTGCAGCCTTCTCTCTCTTGGTGCTGCTGCATCTATTGTAGTCTATCGACTCCTTTCCCCTCCAAGGCCCTTGCCAGAACCTGCGTCTGCGCCTGCGCCGTATGACCTGCCTTGCTGCAGAACGGCCTGATCATCGAACCCCGCGAGTCGGAAAATTCCAGACGAGGGCATCCCCACGGCACCCAACACCCACGATCAACATTCACCCCATCCGCCACGATACGAATCACTGCAGTCGCCTTCGACCTTGCCTCACTTCACCTCGTCTCTCCTCCACCCCCTCCCCTTCTCATCCACTTTTTTCTTTCTCCCGGTTCAGCGTCCTTAGCTTTAAGGACCGCCTACTCCCGCCAAGGTGGCTTCCAGTCAGCCTCTTCTGGCATCTTCTGGTGCCCTCCAAAACATCACAGCACTATTGCCCACCCCCTCCAGGTCTATCTCGACAAGTCCATCGCCGGCCTAGCCAAAGCTATCGCGAACTACTCCGGATACATCTCCGACACCACCGGCATCGATCCGAACCTCGTCCTCTACTCCACCATTGGCTGCATCCTACTCGCGGTTCCCTTCACCATGTCTCGATACGGCTGGTCGACAAATCGGGAACAAATATCCCCCTACGGCTCCACCCTCAGCGGTGTTCCCAATGTCACGGACGAAGACTTTAGTTACATCACTACCGAGGACCTGCAGTCAACCTCCCTCGGTGGTCCCGTCCCGACGAGATCCTACGCCCACAACCCCCGATCCCGCGGCAGTGTCCCCGAGGACGACATTCTCCTTATCAAGAACAAGGGCATCACCTATCCCGCCCACTTCCCCGCGTATGCCATTGGCGACGGCAAGCTGCGCGTTCGCGATGTTCGAGACCGCGTAAGCGTCCTGCTGGAGCTGTCCGAGAGACGTGGACGCCGTGTCAAGCTTCTTTACAAGGGTCGCCAGCTCAAGGAGCCGGCCGCTCCCGTCCGGGATTACGGTGTCAAGAACAACAGCGAAGTCATGGTGGTGCTGCCCGAGAGCGACGTCGACGCTGAGAGCAGCGACGACTCGGACGAAGAAATGGTGGTTGTAGCTGGCGACGGTGGCAGCGCTGTGGGCAGCACCGGCGGCACCGATGACGGAAAGAAGCGCCGCGGCAAGAAGAAGGGTCGCAAGTCCAAGAAGCGAAGCAGCAACACCAGCCCGCGAGACAGCGCATCAAATCTCGGCGTTCCGGGCCAGGACAGACAGAGCTCGCCGTCCCCGAGCAAGGCCAACGGCGCCCATGCTAAGCTCGATGCCATTGCAGCGAAATTCGAGGCGGATTTGCGCCAGCCTTGTGAGGACTACATCGCCTCGCCCCCGACGGACCCCAAGAAGAGAGAGGAGGAGCATCGCAAGCTGTCCGAGACGACGATGCAGCATGTGCTTCTGAAACTTGACGAGGTCGAGACGGAAGGCGACCAGGAGGCCAGAATGAAGAGAAAGGCCCTGGTTCAGACCGTGCAGGAACTCTTGAAGCGTCTTGACGCGAAGCTCAAGGCATAAAGGAAGAAAATAGGGGCGGCATTGAGAGTGCCGGCGGTTTCTGCGATACGTTTATTTACTAATAACGACCTACTTCCGTTGAGTTCTTCTAGATGAGCATTTGCGGAGTGTTTCTATTCAGTCGAGCTGCATGTTTTATCAAAGCGAGATTTGCATCTAGAGGCATGCCGCGTAGAATGGCGGATGCGTTGGGAATTAGGGGCAGCTTGAGATGGGATGCTGTACTACGATAGGAATCAGGTGAGTAGAAGATGACGCTACATAGGCAATGGGGAGCAGAGGCGCCGAGCAGAGGCAGAGGCAGAGACAGAGACAGAGAGGCGCATAGCACGCTGTAGACAGGAATTGCAAAACAACCCAAGTTTCCTGGGATCTTCACTCCCATTCATTGCGCACATGATGCACCCGAACACAGCCTAGTACTGGACCTGGATCTTGGAATAGCAGCACTTGTCGTCGAAGCAGGGCTGCAGCGTGACGTTGTCGACGAGGTCCGGTCGTGGGGATATCCCGGTCTGCCGTTGAACAATTGTACCATGTTTGACGTCGTTGGCTTAGTCAACCCGTGTCCTTATCTCATGTCACAGAGAGGCCGTTATCGATTACCTTAATCCGGTATCGGGTATCGATCGCTTCTTGCCCCGGGAAGGTGAAGCAGTGACAAACTGCCCTGCCCTGGGTGTGGGCGAGGTGAGTCGTCGGCCCCGCTGTGGAAGCACACCGAGGTGAACCGGGGCTGCAAATCAAGGTGAGTCAGCAGAAACACTTCACTGTGAGCACTGAGGGGATGCGCGCCTCTGGTAGGTCTTTCCAGCCCTAAGCTGCCTCAGGCCCCACTTCCAACCCTCGCTTGTGATGGGGACCGCTTTGCCACAAAGGGCTAGCGCCATTCATTTTCCAAGCGTGCCATTGGGGGGTTTTGTGTGTGCGTGTGTAAATTTCTCATTGACCTGTCCCCTTCCCAGTTGTGTGCCCGCCCCGATTTCAAGATTGTCGCGACGGCTTCTTCCAAAACTCACCCTCCGACAATACTAACCCAACGGCAGCAGACCAAATCTCTAACAGAGGCACCCATTCCGCCCAGAGATTTGAATCCCCCTTTTCCTTATTTTTTTCAGTAGAACACCGCGAACCGGTGTTTTTAAAGGAACAGGAACGATGTCTTCTTTCGAGCCGGTGGTGAGTTTTGCCGAATTACCTTGAACAATCCCATTTCGAGATATAGGATCCGCGGAATATCGACGATGAGGATTATCGGGATACTTGTGGGAGCGAGGAACATCATGCGATGGGACGATGGCACTTGACTGCAGCCCGCCTACACGTCAACGCTGCTCTCGCTACTCAGCTCGTCGCCGCCGCCGCCGCTGCCCTCGACGCTTCAGTAATCCCGAAATTCCTCATCGGCCTACCGCGAACACTTTTGGGAGATGCAGATCGCTGACTCCAGTCCTCTACACAGGTCGTCATCGACGGCAAGGGCCATCTCCTTGGTCGTCTTGCCTCCATCGTCGCCAAGCAGCTTCTCAACGGCCAGAAGATCGTCGTTGTCCGCACCGAGGCCCTCAACATCTCTGGCGAGTTCTTCCGTGCCAAGCGTATGTCGACTCTCTCTCTCAACCCTACCCTACCGGTCGCACACCCAGTCTGTCAAGAGGGGGAAACATATTTTGGGAACTCCGAGGACTGCGGTGTCCGACAACCACGAACCGATCGAACAAATACTGACGAATGGCTATAGTCAAGTACCACGCCTATCTGCGCAAGATGACCCGTTACAACCCGACTCGCGGTGGTAAGCCAACACACATACATACATATACATCCGGGCTCTGCTCTGTCTCCTAGATGAGATACTCAACTCGAGGACATTCAAATGTCTGACTTGACCGCTCTAGGTCCCTTCCACTTCCGCGCCCCGTCGCGTATCTTCTACAAGACCGTCCGTGGCATGATCCCCCACAAGACTGCTCGTGGTGCCGCCGCCCTTGAGCGCCTCAAGGTCTTCGAGGGTGTTCCCCCTCCCTACGATAAGCAGAAGAAGATGGTCGTCCCCCAGGCCCTCCGTGTCCTGAGACTGCAGCCCGGCCGCAAGTTCTGCACCGTTGGCCGTCTCTCCCACGAGGTCGGCTGGAAGTACCAGGACGTCGTTGCCAGGTATGTTCTTTCCTGCAATCTCCTGCGTGCAAGACCGCCCAATGCTGACGAATTCCCAGACTCGAGGAGCGCCGCAAGGCGAAGGGTGCTGCCTACTACGAGCGCAAGAAGGTCGCTCAGCGCCAGCTCACCGACGCGAAGAAGAATGCCAAGGTCGACCAGAAGACGGCGCAGGCCCTCGAGGCCTTCGGCTACTAAACGTGGTCGACAAATCCCTTTCGATGTTGATTTTTTGGACTCGGCCCGTCTGAGGGAAAGGAGGAGGAGAGGAGGGAGGGCTTTATCCCCGTTGAGCCGCCACCGCACCCACCACCAACACCCGCACGACGGTCTGACGAAACAAGAAAGACTCGGAGGGTGATTTCTCGCGCATTTCTGTCCTCTTCCTCGCGTTTCCTCATTAGATTGGCGTGGGCGGTTCACAAGGGAAACTCTTCATTTTGCTGATGGCACAAATGGGCTGGTCATTGGAGGGGGGAATTCAAAAAAAGAGATGATTTTTGGGGGGCCAAAGAGAGAGAGAGAGAGAGAGTTTTTATGGAGTGAGTCCGAAAAGGCTTCGCTTTGCAAAATCATCATCATCCTGTTCAACAACCCCCTCGCGCCGCTATTCTCGGTGTTTTCGGTAATCCGGTTCAACCACCAAAAACACAACTACGCACCAACCAAGAAACCCCTTTCTCGCAATAAGTCCCAGCACAAACAATCAAGATGATTCGTGTCCATGGGCTTTTTTTCTGGTGTACTTGTCTTTTTTTTTATGGTGGTTACCGTAAAAAAGAAATAAGGGGGTCTTGGCTTCTGAATTATATGGGAATTGATACACACACTTCAACAAACAACAAACCGATCGACCAATGGCTCTCCTGTCTCATCCCCTTTTTATCCCCTTCCCCCCCTTCCCGAGGGGTTCCCCCTTAGACGAACAAACCAGTAGTCCCAGATGAGGCGATATTCGAAGAAGAGACGACGGAAATCACTAAGAAAAAAGGAACTATGAAGATGAAAAGTATACCACGGCATTTTGGGAGGGGAACCTTGGCGAGGCGTCTTGTGCTTAGAGAAGTAATTGCATTACAACCATGAAGACTGCATGTGAAATGATGACATCAAGTGACGATCTTCAATGATCTTTGAGTGTCCTGACGATGAGATGGTTCGCATTATGTCCTGCCCAAAGACCACGAAAGATGAAGGAATGTTCACGTTGGGAATCTTTGAAATTTTCCAATCACACTCCGTAGACGACCACGTCATGCGAACCTGGAGCAATTCTCGTTCTCAGACGCCCATCTCAAATCTGACCACACTTGCGAGGGCACTTACTCAACGTGACATGTTCGCGACAAGACGCGTTGGTGTGCCCTAGGTACCTTATCCTAAGGGACCCGCCGCCACAACACGGGACAATCTTATCGTCCAAGGGTCTAACTCGATGTGCCGCAAGAGTCAAAATTCATGTGGAGGAATTGGGCTCACATGAAATCAAGGGAAAGGAGCCGTTCCGCTGAGTATCGGCCTCTCCTCGTGTGCTTGACGGACTGTCATGGCTGCAGGCGACGAGCCTCCCTCTACAGGATCAGCCATGAAGGCTCCAGGTGAGGTCATCAATCGGGCGACGAAGTCAACGTGCCGGCCGGGGAAGGAAGGCGGCCCTCTTTCGAGCGAGCCTCTCCTCGTGCGGAGCTGGCCAGCGGCACGCGCTACATGAGTGCGCATTTAACTTTTCTCTTCAAACACTGAAGGTCTCCGGTTCAAGTCCGGGCTAGATCATAGGATGGGCGATTGGTTTAGTGGTATAATGACCGCTTAGCATGCGGTAGGTCCTGGGTTCGATTCCCAGATCGTCCAACATTTTGTCTTTCTCATCATATCTTTCCTTTTTGGCCGATGGCATGATACCCCTTGATGCGACAATGGTCTGCAAAGTGTTCCTCAGAAATTCAGTCTTAAATTTTGGCCCGCTTTTTGTCTCTTTTGTTCCTTCCCGTGCTGTTTACTCTGAAGGAAGCAGCTGCCGTTTGTGCCTGCCAATCCAAGGCTGAGCTAAGTGTTTGTACGTGGTCCGTGCTTTCGACTTCATGTCAACATCAAGACGCGGTTTGAGATGCTCAATAAGTGCCATATGGTCCTCATACAACAGTGAACCGGACAAAACAAACGAAAGATTCTGTGTTCCTCGGCTTGGGGCATCTCAAAGAGGCCTATAAAGGCATGCCTGGAGAGACACAGGCCAAATTACGCAAGAGATGGACGACCAGACAAATTCAGTAGTAAAACATATAGTAAGTGTTGAGAAAAAAGACAAGTAAGTTACCACAGTCAATTTTATCTCTATTTTCGCCGTAAAACTGCTTCTTGATACGATTAAAATACACTAAGAGACTTTGCTGACGTTTCTCCCTGCGCATAGAGAGTTCGAGAAGGCCTCGGCGGTGGTCGCAAGGCACGTCAAGCTGCTGCGGGAGTACAACCAGATCAAGGATGTGGGCCAGCAGCTGATGGGCATGGTTGCCGAGAAGAGGGGCGTCACTGTGGGGAGTTTGTATGGGACTGGGGAGTTTGGTGTTGGTCCGAAGGATTGAGCTGGGGATGGGATGGACTGGGCCGGGAGGTGTTTTGCTCTCGTGGTGTTGGGGCGGATCTGGGAGACTGGGACGAGGGAGACCTGAAGTCGAGCTCGAGTCTGCTCGGTTGATGCAATGCAATGAGATTGACAGGGGGAATTCGAGAACTTCTGATGAAAGCAGCTGAACGTCCTTGTCTATATTCCCAAAATCAGAGTCCGAGGGACCGAGATACCCCAACCGGCAGATTCGCTGCTAGTAGCTAGATGACCTGTCATCCTTTCAACTTTGACACCCCGCCATCATTGACGAACGCAGCCTCGCCGGATATTAGTGAGCTGTGTCTAGGTGACTCGGATCTTTTCATTAGCCCTTATGAAACTGAGAAACGAAAAAGGGAACGTGAATATTCAGCCAAGTTTGACATCAATAGTGCTTAAGTCCCGCTCTTGGCTTCTTCACCCCGCCCATGTCCCCCCTTCCCCCCTTCCCCTCTCTCCGAGACAACATTTTCCACGGGTCAAAGCCACTAACTGCGCATTTGGGTTCCTACTGTCAAAGTCCGCCAAATTCAACCTTCAAACGCAGAATAGAAATAAGTCTTAGAGCAAAAAAGTACATACAACAGCAAGAATGATCACCATCTCAGCAGACTGAGGGTGTTACTGAGGGGAAACGAACGTATTTCTCCATCCAATCCTCGCCGTCGCCCCCTTGAGTATGCTCATCATGAAGGCTGCAGCCACCCTCTTCAACAGATGCGGAACATTCGGCACCAGCCAATCCTGGCAAGTCCCGAGCGATTCCACTCCTCGCAGTCCCCCCTCTTGTACTGGTCTTGCCGCTGTTATTGTCTTTGAGTAATACACCCGCCTTGAATGGCGATGCCAGATCCTCTGGAGTATCTTTTGTCTTGTCCTCTCCGATTGCCGGTGTCATTGTCATTTCCGCTGCTGGATCGTACTCACATTGTGACCAGGGAAGCGCCATGTGTCCCCTGTATCGTCCAGCGCGTTCGATGCCAAATACGTCCTCCTCGCTGTCTTTAATTACGCCGCGGTTTTCATCAAGCGATTCGAGTTCATCGAAGACATCTTGGTCAGCCTTGGACCAGCGTCGATAGTCTTTCAGCAACTTCGCAACGGTAGGATGCCCTTCCCTTCTTGCAAATATGATAGACCTGATGTATTGACGACGTCCAGTCCCTTCAGTTGAGACACCAGAATCGAGAAGTAGCTTTACGACGTCTAGCCTTCCTCTTTCAGAGGCTCCTTCTAGCGCAGTACGGTCGAAATGTATGCCCGCTGTGGCATTGGGGTCTGCGTTTAACTGAAGTAGCTTTCTTACAATATTGAACAAGCCCTTCATGGCTGCCATTGCTAAAGGCGGAGGACGGTGGAAGCCCTCGTAGTTCTCATTTATGTCAGCGCCCATGCTAATGAGAATCTCCACGAGGTTAATGTCGCCCACCGTGGCGGCTGCTCCAAGTGGTGTTCCATAGAATTTGTCGCTGTCATGCCAGTAGACAGTGTTGATACCAATACCAGAGGTAATGTACCAATCCACAATGGTAGAGGCCTTCCGGAAAATGGCTGTTGTCAGAAGTACTCTGTCTAATAGTGCTCCATTTGCCTGTAGGAGAGGCAAAACATCCAAGGCATATGGGTTCCCGGTGATGCGATAGCAGTCGATGTTGAAATTATAACCATGCTCTATCATTCTCGCAATGGTATTGGGAGACATAAAAAGAGCATGAGAAGTGATTGGGCGGTGATTCGGATCTTGTGGGCTTCCCTGATCGATTAAGCTCAGATATTGCTCCTCATATATTTGCAAAGTTACCTCAGGAGGCCTAAGACGCGGATTTAGAACCTTGTCGAAAGTCTGGTAATCTAAGTGTCGAGGGCATAGCCCGGTTTTGAGAATCTCTTCAAACACATCATCGATTCCTAATCTTAGAGCAAGACACATCGACGATCCTAGCCAGTGTTGTTCGAATGCAGAAGTCAGAGTGATTTTGCGTAGCTCCAATAACTCATGGAAGATTGTCCAGTCGGAAGTGGCGGACGCAATATACACAGCTGCATATACAGCTCTTGCCGGGAACATGGTTGCATCCATTGAGTGTACTATCTGTAGAGCCATTGCTGAGTTTTGAGTCACTATCGCAGACTCGAGAGGTGATAGCTCATGGGGAAGGCTTGCAGCCGTGAGCGAGGCACCAAGTGCGAGCAATTCCTCGACAAGCGAATCCTGACGCGTGCGGATTGCGATAGCTAGCTCTCCTCCTACTAGTCTTGCTCCGTTCGAGAGGAGAAACAAGGCGTTGTCTTCATTCTTGCAAGATAGAGCTGCTTGAAGTGCAGTTCTCCCTACTTGGCCAACTTTATGCTTGTAAGAGATGCCGCCGATTCTCACCAATCGAGCTCGGTAACGGTGAGTACCCTCAGCGTGATCCCCTGGAGAGGTTTGGCAGAAATTGATGTCCGCGCCGTTGTCTAGTAGCAGTTTCATGAGGCTCGGACCGGCACCAGATGCGGCGCATTGAAGTGGTGTAGCGAACGTGTGATGAATAAACTCGATAACTGGGTTTGACATAGCACCGAACTCTAGGAGACGATTGCATAGCTGATAGTTGTCCCTGAAAGCTGCAACGCCTAGGACTGATTCTCCGAGGTAGTTGGTGTTGTTCAAACATCTACGATGCTTTGAAATCCATTCGAAGACCCACTTGCTGCTAGTTTTGATCGCTGTGATGAGGACTTGGGCAAGTGACGTGGGACTGTGAAGCTTAGGCTCGAAAAACTGCAGGACAAGCTCTGTGGTTTCAGAGTGAGGTGCGGATGCGAGCTCGTTCAAGAAGATACGAGCTTTGATTTCGTCAGCCTCCTGGTATTGGTAAACAGATAGTAACCACTTTGTGGTCTTCTCAAGCGCTGAGATGTCCCTGGCATGGTGCCCTGTGCAAGCAATTTGAAGCATATCCAGATCAACTGATCTAGTGCTGGTGCCAAGCTTGAGAAGGAGCTCGATCATGGTGAAATTCAGTGTATGGACAGCCCAGTGAAGTGCGGTCATATGCCTCCGTTGTCCCCATATCAGCACCAAAGGTAGGTGATTAAGAGGAAGGTCGACGTCAACCCCGGCTGAGACAAGAGATTCGATCGTGGCTGTATCTGATGCCAGGACTGCCTTTTGGAACATTTGATGCAAGAAAGCCTGAAGGCTAAGCGGGAGATTCTCATATTGTTGTGAGATCAGTAATCTCCAAGCGTTGACCTCCCGAAACATGGCCAAAATTGCTTGATTGACAACATCTCGCTCGGTCGGCCCGTCGTCTAGGTAGCTGCAGAAGGCATTGGATAGGAGAAAGACCATGATTTCTAAGGCTTCCGGGGTATTACTTCTGGAAGACGAACATTGTGTGAACCCAGCTGCTCTGAAAGCATGATTGTCCAGCACTTTCTCAGGCATTAGAAGGGAAAGGGCCTGAAAGGTGTGCTGAAGGTTTGGTTTGTAATCCAGTGACTGCCGTTCGCGAAAGATGATGCGATTTAGTTCTCTGCCAACCAGAACTGTTGGACGTATCCCATAGTTGATTTGCACGGGAATGGACATTGTCAAAGCTAAAACGATTAATAAGGATAGTCCTAAGAAAGATGCAATGATGGACATACCGTTCAAGAGATGTTGACATTGTGACCAGGGAATATCTTCAGTGGGACCTGAGCATCGAGCTTCTTGAACAGGCGAAGGGGTTCGAATGAGAAGGGGTACATCGGCAGGTAACGACGACGTCGCGAAGGCTGTAATCATTAAGTAAGCAGGTATGGAATCAATGGAACGTTGAGAGTGCAGAAATGGGATTTGATATTGGTCCTTTCATAGAAATCTTCCGAAGAGCAATAGCTTACCTGGTTTGTATTGCTCAACAACCGGTGTGTAGCAGTGCCGCATCCTTGCCTTTTCTACTGCTGCAGCTCTCAGGGGGACTCCAGAGAGATATAGACTGCTCTTTTTACCTCGACTTTGTCGCTCACGAATTTGAATATCGGTGTATTTCCACTGCTGGCCGCTCATATTCTTGACCATGCACCAATGCTTGAGCTTCCACTCCAACTGGGCTTTACTGCAGGATATGTTAGTAGCCGGAATTTGAGCGAAATCCATCTCGAGAAATGAATGAGGTCGTTAGCTCAGAGAGTTATTTGACTTACCTTGCGTGAAAATTGTGTATGGTACTCAGCGCTACCAAGACGAAGCTCAAGGTCATGTCCTCTCGAAGGTACAACTGTCTAATGACCGGTCTTACGCGCTCCCATTCTGCATCGCTGATTACAGCCTGCCGTTGCCGGCGGGACATGGCAACAGAACTGTGTTTTACGGGATGTCAAGTCGCTCGTGAAACTACAGGTTACTGAGTGTTGATCTTGGGCATCTGCCTCTGTGGCACAAAGGCAGGTCATACACCGCGAGTTTCAGGACAAACCGTGCTGTGTCTTGAGTAGACCATCACAGAGAAAGGAGGTAAAATAAATAGATGCATGAAGCGGCATACGGTGCATGCGTGACTGTTGATTGGTCTATCCCAAAATCTGATCCAGCTGCACTAAGCCACACATGGTGCCAGGCAGATGTTGCGCTTTTCATAATGTTCCTTCATGATTGGCCTCTGCCGAAATCTGATTCGACATTGCCGCAGCCCCAAGCTCGCCTCAGCGAGTAGAAGGCAGGAAAAATGCACTTCGATGCTGACTGGTGCAGTCTTAGGAGTCTCCAGAAACAAGTCATCATACTCAATAGATACATGCGGTAGACATGTATTGAACACTGCCAATTTCGAATGATACTCTGTCACTGGTATGGTTCACCGCAGGTTCAAACAGCGGGGGTCACAGTAGTTTCGCTCTTTGACGAGACGGCTGGAACGTCTCTTCGATCTATCAGGCTTTCAAGGACCAAAGAAGTCGGGCGTAGGCATTGCAATATTATAGAATACTTATCAAGCGCCCCCTTCGCCAAGCTCCGTCTAAAGAGCCCCATTTACTGGCTATCTATTTGGACAACCAGGAAACAAGCGCGTCGTGAAACTCCTCCGGTTGGGAGATCTGAGGTGCGTGACCAAGCGTAGGGAAGGTGTGAAGAGTCGCGTTTGGGATCTGAGCAGCAACAGCAGGGCCAAGAGCAGCAAAGTTGCCCAGCTTTACAGCGACATCAGGAGGAGACCATTGCTTCCCGATGGCAGTGTTATCCTTCTCGCCGATTATGAGCAGAGTGCGAGGCTTGAGGAGAGAGAACTCATAGCTGACGGGCTGCGTGAGAACAAGGTCGACAATCTGGGCCTGGTTGAGCGCGTACGTGTCGGCCTTGGAACCCTTGTAGATGTTGACCAGCATGTTGACCCAGGTGTCGTACTCGTCCTTCCACTCCCCGACGTAGTAGGTCGCCTGCTCGTATCCCTTAATGGAAGCGTATGAGCTGGCACGCTCCGTCACGTAGTTGTCGTCGATGGGGAGGTAGGGAACGCCTAGCGCCTTGTAGTCCTCGAGGCCGACGGGGTTGACGAGGACCATCTCATCGACCTCGTCGGGGAACATCAGACCGTAGCGGGTGGTGAGCATGCCACCGAGTGAGTGACCCATGACAGTGACGCTCTCGATGCCAAGGGTTTTCAGAAGACCGTTGGTGTTAGTAGCAAACTGCTGCAGAGAGAACTGGTAGCGCTCAGGCTTGGTAGACTTGCAGAAGCCGATCTGATCCGGGGCAATGACGCGGTAGCCGGACTGGGCGAGGACGCGGATTGTGGTCTCCCACGTCGGGCCGCAGAAGTTCTTGCCATGGAAGAGAACGGCCGTCTTTCCATTGGGAGCGCACTTCGGCTTGACATCCATGAAGGCCATCTCCAGCTCCTGCAGCTGGGAGGTGAACTTGTATAACTTGACGGGCCATGGATAGGTGAAATTGGAGCCGTTGAGGTCTTCGGGGAAAGAGTCGGAGTTGTCGTCGATTGTCCCCTGCGCAGACACGAGGGCGACGCCCGCCGCGGCGAGGGTGGTGATGAGGGAGAAGACTTTCATTGTGACGGACCTTGGTAGGGTTAGCTGCGTGAATACTGAGTGAAGTGTCGCATGATGAGGTTCCTCATGCGCTTGACAATGTGGACAGCCGACGTAAGTGTTTTTTATCCCGTAAGGGGCGGAATTGGTAATCACTGCAGACAGCCGGACAGTCAAACATAACGAACAAACAGATCAACAAATAAGCAGACTCCTGTAGATGTTGATCACGGTCTTCCAAACGCTAATGCGACCGAAATAAGACTGCAAGTCCGTAGAGCTCGGGCATGACCTCAATTATGGTATTGATGCAAAGGGAAGCTTACTTACTTAACAGCGATGATAACTCGACTTTGACTCTACTAGAGATACCCGTTGACCTGAGCAAAGTGCCAACAGCTAATGCGTGCGAGGGGAGGTCATGCAACAGCCTTCAGCCCAGGATGGGCTCCCTATGTTTATATTGCGATGGTAGCTCGGACAAGTTGCCGGGAACCACCACGTGTGTTGGAGCACATGGTGGGCACGCAAGGCATGGAATAGCTGCAACATGCACAGACAAGATGGAGAAGTGAGGGAAGGACTTAGGGAGGGAGACAGGTAGGGATGGAGGAAGACAGAAGCCGGTCATGACGCCGTGCCTTTTTGGGCCGCACAACTGCGTCAGGCCAACTCCATATTCGATGGCTTCGACACCCTAATCTCCGCTGTCCAGTGGGCCTGACAGACTCGGCTCCGCTGGCGAGTATGCCCCGGACGGTAAGGTGGACTGGCGCCATTTCTTCATGTCGGGTGCTGCGCCGTTCAAGCCGGCCGCTGAGGGTACGGCCCGGGTCGGTGGCTCAGACGGGTTCGTTTGGGCCTTGTGTTATGGTTGGACTGGGAGAGATCCAATACGTCAATGATCTCTGTCTCTAATGGTATGTGACCACTGTAGAATTGGCCACCGATCTGTGAGTTACAATAGTAAACATGGCGAATGGATTGGCAACATCGACGGTTGGCTCAGGCAAGGTGGGATCGTTCGCGCAGTTTCAGCGATCACTGGCCCGGGGAAACACGCTGAGATCATGACGGACAGAATCAGTAGGATTTTGGCCGGGAATAACGAGATGGAAGGACTTTTGCAGGGGCCTGGTCGTCACCAACACGATTATGGGAGGGTAGGGTATCTCACACAAGAACCCTTGTGAAGTGCGGTGGTGCGCAATCCTGATAACCCATGTTCTTGGCCTCAAAGGCGTCCACCTTGATCTTTTCTGAAGAGGCGCGGTGTCTCTTCTTATCGACCTGCGATGCGCAGTTGAGGCGACAGAAGAATCGGCGTTGCACAGATCTCGGTTTCCATCAATGACAGCCCTCATAACAGTTGCTATACATGATTGAATTTCATAGACAGATGTTCCCCCAGTGCACGCGCGGACGCGAGTACCCGTCCGACTGAGGAGTAGGTACGCTCGCTCGTATTTCGTCGCAGACCGGCCGCGAGCTTGGTGGCTCAGTGACATGGAAGATCGGTCGGTGCTCAATAAGACAGGAGCCGTGCTATATCAGCCGGGCTGTCGCTCGTAGCTCGAATTTCGTCAGTCTGTTGGACCGTCCGTCGTTACGTATTTGCAAATTTCTCTTCGAGACCTCCGCCATGTTCAGGTGAAGAACACCAGCCTCTTCCGACTTAGACCGCAGCAACTTCATCTTAAGCTGTTGCTGATGACAGGGATGCTTGCTTTTTAGTGCTTCGTCCCGGCTATCCGCGGCAGGCATCAGTCGCCGACAGAAGAACATTGAGAGGAGGGGAAAATCCCTCAGAAGGGTGTCTCGGCCGTTGGTACACGGCAGCGTCTTCGCCAGTTTTCAGGAACAGTGCTATTCTGCTGCTGGGATACCATGCTTGTCCCTCGAACAATTTGACAAGCAAACTTGGGTACGCTCAGGATTTGATGCCGGTGCGTGGGATCACAATCCTTCGATCACTTATCCGTACAGTACATACATGTATTCATCCACCCACCTCACCAGGATGACCAAATCGGGAAGGCCTAGCGAAGGAGGATTCTATGCCCTGAGGCCTGCACATCTTCATCAAAAGACACCTGGAGAACCACGGAACTTGGGGTTTGCCAAGCGCGGCCCGGAGGAAATCCGCACACACCATACAGCGAACATCGCTGCCCAGAAAGGAAGCTCAGCGCCGTTGACCGAGAGCTCTATCGAGTAACTGCATCATGAGAGTATCTCGGTGGCTAGTAACGGCTGCCTCTTCTGTTGGAGCGAGTTATCTGTTCGCCAAGTTCGGCCACAATGCCACCTCATCTTGCACTGAGTGTCGGACACGTCGTCACCATCACTGACCTCAAGTAGCATCGGATGTCAGATCTCAATCGCGGCGGGTGTTGCAACGAGAACAGACGGACATCCCACCAAACTGAGTTGGCGGGAGCGGGAACCAGAACGGGACATTGGCGCCAACAGCCCCTAAGCCCACAAAGCCCACAAGGCATCGCAAAGGGACCACAAGGCGGACGATAATGTGGTGGTGTGGTAGTATTATGTAGGGCCCGATGAACGACGGGCCCCAGGGCGCACAGACGGGCCTCCGGATGCTACGGATGGGCAGGGAACTTTAAACGAACCTGTCTGATGGTCGCATACAACTTCAGTTTACCCAAGATGAACTGCAAGCCACAACGAGAACTCAATGACAGGATGGCAAGTAACATTCCGAAGTGCCTATCGAAGGATCTAGTCGACGCCAATGACTGGACTGCGGCGCTTCTTATACGTTGTACAAGTCAATAGTGGCGTAGCCTCATGACGAGTTCCAACAAAGATTCTTAGCACAAAAAGCCTCTGATGAGTGAGCTGATCTTGTCAGACAAACAAGGGAGAAAGCTATTCAGCTTATGTGAAGAGAACCACCGGAATCCGCTACAGAACCCCATACACTCTCCACGCCCCATTCCCTCATCCGACAAAATCTGAACCACGGGTCTGGTGGATGTTTGAGAATCTGACGAGAACAAGAAGCAGTAGAATCGACTCCCTCGACATGTGAAACCCTGTCGGTTCAGGATCGATGGTACAAAACCATCTGCGCCTCATTTCCCAGCAATTATAAGCATCACCCGGGCTGCGGGCACACTGTCCGTCCTATAACCCAACTGGTATCGCTGTCCGATGCCCGTGTCTAGACCACTTCGTCAAGATGTCAAGACGTACAGGCAAAGAGTGACAAAGATGAGGGTGCCTGGATGATCCTGGCTAGGTGCATGTTCGTCGGACATCTCTTTTGGACTCTCAAGGCTGGTCTCTTTCATGCAGGCCTTTCTGTCGAACACCTTCACTGGTCAATCTCTTCAAGCTTCCGCCTGATTGGTATGGCATACGTAAGTCCAGGGTATAGGACCAGATCAAAACATCGGCAAACTTTTATTCGACATCAGTTTGAGAACCACCAAGCAAATTCCTCAGCGATTACCTATTCAATTTAACGAAACCCGGACTGCTCCAGAATCGAACGTTTTGTGTGGAAGATGCCGTGAACGGTCCAGAATTTGATCCTTGCATCCACAAAGGACGGCGGATGCGGTGACCCATTCATCCACCCTTTTGTGGTTACTCTTCTTCTCCCTTGACCTGCGGGCAGATGCAAGGGTACAGAGTTCGTTTCCACTTGGTAGTCTCGCGATCGGTAATCTAGTTCATCGGCCGTTTTCTGTCTTCATGTATCTCCAGCCCTGGTCTCCCTCCATCTGGCCCCCAAACCCACGTCCACCCCTTGGCGAACCTCATGGTTGGCTACTCAACCTCTTTTCCTGTGAATGAAGACGCATGTTGGCAGACGGTTGACTGCTCCTCCGACTACTGCAGTAGTTTGCAGACTGTCACGCCCGTTCCGCGCCACCCTCCTACTCGTTCTCGCTGCAAGGGCGGCGCGGGCGAGAGAGAGTTTTGTAGACTTGTGCCTGGTGGCAGATATACGCGGGGGCCGCCGTTGTCTCCTACTGTTTTCACACTTTAATGCCACCCAATAGAATTTCCGCCTTCCCCTTTTCTACCGCGAAAAGACTACCGAGCCCTTCGGACTTGGGTGGACGGGTTCTCCCTAGTCGAAAGCCACAAAGTCTGCACAAGAGAGGTCTGGGCATGAACATATAACCGTTCGTGGGGACCCAGTCGTCCCGGCTTATTGGATTCTTCCTCGATCTGCGTCTACCATCTTCCGATATCCTGGTGTCTTGCCCACAGACCGTTGGCCTTTCGGGGCCCACAACCTCATCAGACCAGCCTCATCTCCTACAACCTCGACCTCACTGCACTTTCGCCATGGTTGAGGGGAACATTCCCGGCGAGAGCAATGCACTCATGGTGCAGGTGCCGGCCATCGTCTTCTTCGTCTTCACGCCTGTTTTCGTGGGCATTCGGTTTTGGTCAAGGATCAAGATGAGATCTGGCCTTGGCTGGGACGACTGGACTATTCTCTTCTCTTTTGTAAGTCTGCTACTCTATTAAACACTCGATAATATGGTACCTTGTTGACGCTTTTAAGGTCTGCTGCCTCATCGTATCGATATTGATGATGATCTCTTGCGAGTATGGGTTCGGACAGCATATTAGAAATCTGTCAAAACCTAACAAGGTGATGACTTTACAGGTATGTACCTAGTTGGCGACATCTCATAATGTTCGGTTGTAATGAAGCTTAAGTCAATACCTGTTTGACTCTTGATAGCTGTTCTATGTTGCTCAGATCTTCTACAAGATCACCATCAATCTCACAAAGGCATCCATCTTACTCCTATATCTTCGCATCTTTGTCCAACGGTACTTCCGGATCCTTTGCTACACGCTTCTCAGCATCATCCTGGCCTACATGGTAGCGACCTCGGCCTCTTCGATATGGCAGTGCACCCCTATCCCGAGGGCTTGGGACAAGACTATACCTGGTACTTGTATTTCGCTTACCATGAATTGGTATGCGAATGCAGGATTCTCTATTGCTACCGACATTCTCATCATGGCACTGCCGCAACATGTTCTGTGGCAGTCAAAACTTCCCATCAACCAGAAGAGGCTGCTCATGATTGTGTTTGCTCTGGGCCTCTTCGTCACCATCACAAGTATCTTGCGCATGACGACGCTGAACTTTTCCACCACGAGCCCGGACACCACCTGTAAGTGACGTAACGACTCTATGTAGCTTCAAACGCTGACACATTAGCGTAGTCGACATCGCCTCAACACTCTGGACAGTCGTAGAAGACAACGTCGCCATCATCTGCGCCTGCCTGCCCATGTGCCGTCTTCCCTTGACCTACCTCTTCCCGACCTACTTCGCAACCAAGAAAGGCTCGTCTGCCAGCAGCTACAACACAGGCTCCGCACCACGAACGAACAACAGCAACTTCATCCACGCCGGTACGAGCCGCAACGACTGGCACCCATACCAGGGCCGCGAAGAAAAGAAGGGAATCCATCTGACGAGTGTGCATGCTAGACCAAAGGTTGGGGACGATACGAGCGAGGAATACATCCTACCTACAGCCGCCGACGAAAGGCGTGTGAGGACTCCGAGCGAAGAGGTGGAGGATCGCCGGGCTATCAGGAAGACGACAGCGTTTCACATGACTTATGACGAAGAACAGCCGAGGGCATGAGCCACGGGACTTAATGTGATGGAGAACATAGCCAGGAGTAAAGGATATCATTCACAGGAACTAATTTAAAACTACCCCTCGTTCCAAAGGAGGTGTAGGCAAATGCCATGAGCAATCTATTTCTAATCTTACACAGCGCTCCTTGGAGTGTCGTTCCCTATACCCCAAATACTGAAGAGATCTATGCAAGAGCTATGACTTGCTTAAACTGCAAGAGACGCAATCACCCTGTCACGACCGATGCAACGGCTGGTCGTCAAGCTGTCATAATGGCTGACATACTGGCCGGTGGCATTCATGAGCAAGACGTTCTTGTCTCTTCCGTACATGGGGAACTGCACAACCCCCTGTCCATGAGGGTTTCCGCTCAGAGTGAAGCTGGTCATGTATCGCTAGAGGGCGATGGCAGTCTCTAGGCTAGACATGCCAACTCCGTTATCGGAAAAGGTATATGCAACATCCTCGGCGTGCATGGCAGGGAAGACGCCAAATTCATACTGATGAGTCGTGCCATTCAATGCTCTAGCAAGAGCAAGACCATTGCACCGGAAAAGCAGGTCTTGCATGGTGAGTGCAGTACGGGAGATGTGATCCGTGTATCCATAAGAGCCGTTGAGGATGGGTAGGTATAAATCCGTTGCCATGTAATCGATCCAGTCGGCGCTGGCGCCAGGGAGGATAGAAGACATCCATTCGCGGTAGTCGGCGTCGTCTGTGATGTTGAAGGAACCGAAAAAGAGACTATCATTGGTGTTTGAGCCGCCCATGACTTTGACTTTGGTATCGAATTTGCCCTCCGATATCAACACCGCGCGGGCTCAGCGAGGACAAAGGCGCCG
>JFFI01001399.1:0-13801 GCA_001563125.1 Colletotrichum salicis | reverse complement strand
TCTGCAAACATACCCCTACGACTAGCTGGCCGTAACAGATAAGTGACGTATCGTCAAGTACCCCTTTCAATGCGGGGTAATAATGGGAAAATGGTGGGTACTTTGGGGCTTGGCGAAAATGGGGTCCATCCGCACTCGATGGGATATGCCAAATTCTGAACCTGTAATTGAGTTGCTCACTCCCCGGGCAAATTCAGAGTCACATTCGTTCTCAAGGGAGAGATGACTGCGCGGGGGGTCTTTTCTATTCGACATCTTATACCCTGAGGATTCGGATGACTGATTCCGGAACTTTGAGGACTGTTTTCGTAGTACGATAGTCCAATCCGGTCCCTCATCAAGTCACACTGATGTGCAATCACACTTGTTGGAATCTCTGGGCAGTAGGCAGAAAAGGGAGGCCCACACTCACGGGCTGCTCAGCACTTCTGGAGGGACCGTGGGCTTCGCCCAATTCCTCCTCCTTCCACCTCACGGGCAATAGACCAATACAGTACTTGTCAAGTAGTGGTGCTGACACAGTGTGAAAGCTCTCAGAGGCCAACTGTACTTAGTGGTAAAAGGATGAATTACTGAAATCTACTCCTCCCTCAACGTGTACTCCCTGCGCTGTATTTTCTCTGAGCTGCTCCTTTGTTGCTTGGACCCCTTACTATCTCTAACTAACCCCTATCCGGGAGGGCTCCGACAGTACTATTGACCTCGCCGCGACCGAAAGATCTGCCCTACTGATGTGCATACCAACAACAACGGTGTTTCTCTTTGCATTCACTCTCTTCATGTGAGGTAGATAGCTAGGTTTCTGCACTTAGAAAATTGGACATAGAATCGAATGGCATAGGAAGTATTACGGACTGTTTAAACAAACCATTCTAGTTGACTTCGGCCCTTAGAATGAAGGCGAAACATGGCAGATTATATGACACAAATTTCCAATCCAGGTCGCAACTCCCAATGAAGTGGGATTAGAGTGATAGTGTTCCTGCCTAGAAACCTAGAGCACTATTGAACATTGTTGCAGCAGAAGCATCTTTGACGCCTGCCGCAGAGACCTGAGCCTTGGCCTGCTGACATCGGTCCTTTGCAGCTTGGTTCGCCTCGCATACGTTGGTGAGCTGGTCGCAAATTCGATTCGTGATGATGTTTGGATTCAGCGCGTCTTGTTGACCCTTGGCTACGAGGGTATCAGTTGGCAAGAAAGTGCCTTGATCTGGCTTGCGTCCAGTACGGCCCAGTTGAAAGTCCATTATTGGAGTGCATTTGCCGAAATCAGCGTCATTGGCCTGTCGGCGAACGATGGCAGCCGATGCGCTAGGTGCGCCGAATAGTACAAAAAAGGCGATAGTGGGTCGCATATTAGAGGTAGTTGGAATGACTGTTGAGACTTCTTCTTCAAGATTGGATGAACAATAGCGATGATGGAAACGTAGGAGTAATTGAAATGCTCGGACAAGGGAAGGTCTGGAGGGCTGAAACGAGGTGCGGACGATGTTGGAACGAGGCTCACAGAACCTAGGAAACGAATTGAATTCAACTCATTGATTAAAAGAAAGATGTTCGGATGAATCAGAACCACATCAAGTTGAAATATTTGACGAATTGATCCCTTTTGTAATGTGCAGTGATATCGTGAGACGATGTAAGCTCATACTACCCTGCGGCAGATGGCAGTCAACGCAGTACCTCCGGCTCTTCGGATGATCAAATATCAGACGGGCATTTTGAGGTTGAACCTTGCAGAACCAGGTACACGTCACATCGATCAGAAACTTATCAACATGATTGGACCATAAGATCGACATACTCTTGCAAGATATCGGGACTTCCCTGCAGGAATCGGACGGCATGACATGAGATGATGCGTGAGAGAGAGCTGAGGCACAAAATGACAGCAACGACGAAACCGCAAGCCCGTCACCGACGTCGCAACCAGCTAGAACCCTTTCTGCGTCCCACACTCCTCATCGCGAGTGTCATTCGAAAATTGCCGAAACCCGCGAGAAAGCGTTAAAATTCCTCTCACACAGCGATCAAGTGTTGACTGCGGCAGTACTTGATCTTTATCAGTCACTAAATGTTGTATGAGCCGAGATTGTAGAGCCGATTAACCACTATCAACCAAAGGCACCCCGAAGCTTGTGCCGTGTTCGCAACTCTGCGCATCTTCTTTAGTGTCGAACGCCGGGACTGTACTCAGGTGGAAGACGCTCGCAACGACCCTCGAAACCAACCGAGTTTAGGACTCGCTTGCCGCCCAAAGTGGCAACATCAGGCGGACTCATGCTTTCGGGCAAAGTCATCGTCATCTGATCGGTCCAGGCCCTCCGCAGTTTCTTCCTGCCGCAGTCGCACATACTCGTCAGTAAGAATGAGGATTTCGTTGTGGGCTTGTTACAAGCGTGGACTGGGATTTACGATTAAGGATGGGCACTACTCATCCTTAACAGCAGGACACCACTAGTAGTATTAATCCCGTCAATCGTTGAATATTGAGTACCTGACGAATGTACTTATTCTGATCCAGCGTCCATTGCATGCGGGCCTTCGCAATATTACTACTTTACCTACTAATCATTATGTCAACAGCATGGATGGGTGAGTTCGTCGCAGCAGTTTAGGTCGCAGACGGAACATGAAGTAGCTACCTAGAGATCCGAAAGTCCATCATCATTTACCCGACATTCCTTTCCAACAAAGAAGATTGGGTGTTATGAGACCAAGCTCTCCATAGACGAAACTAGCAACCATCGAGTGTTGAAGCGAAGTTATGATTCTCTTTATTGACCACCGAAGGTTTGAACAGCAGTAATCCCATCCAACCAGAAGAAAATGCTGAGGCCTCCGATCCCTTGTTTTGCAGCATTCGAAACGTGCGATGGAAGGGCAGCGATTTGATACGAAGTTCGCACTTGGCCTGGTGTTTTTCGCTTGGGACCCAGGCGGGAATTTCCCCATCATGACATCCAAGGCACATCTTGCCGAATTGCCAGATCAATACTAGTAGAATTGCGGATTATGGAACCAGGGGAATCAGAATATCTAGACTATCGAATCGAAGTATTGTCTTGCTAGTTGCTGCAATAAAACGGCTCAATTTTGCTCACTTACCCTGGGAAGGTCGAGACGGAGAATTGGAGGTGTTACGCGGGAAATCTATTCCATCAAGTGATGTTTTCCCCCGTCTTGAGCCATGCATCTCGTATCCCTTTCACTCCCCAGTCCCCGCCTCTAAGCCCATGGGATTCCCGTTTACATGCATTTGTTATTGGTAGTTATCGATTGCTGTGCTTAAAAGGGGGAAGCCCCTTGACTTCCGAGTTTGATTATTATTAGATTGGATGCAGCTGAAGTGGGGCGTTCGCTCTCAGATTCCGGAGAAGCCTAACTTTAACGAGAGCCGATGCGTGAAGGTCTGGTCGGAAAGATGTCAAGCATTATGCTTAATTGCAAAACTACGTTAAACTCGTGGACCACTAACCACTAGGTGTCGGAGGGAAGGAGTCCATGAGGCTGATGGACAACTCCTACGTGAATATGGAACATAAAAACCGTTCAATATCTTTTTCCAACCCAGTCAAGTTGTTGTTGATGGAGGACAAGGCAATGTTGGGAAGTCTGATAGTTGCCCAATGAGTCAGTCCTATCCGTACAAAGACGATTATCTGCGCGCCGTAACAGTTGGCAATTGATGCCTCCGAAATCTGCATTACGGAGGTCATCCATTCTGCGAAACCCTTGCAGATATATTGTAACATTTCCCTTGGATATGACTGCCACAATCGGGCAAAAAGTGCGAACCATTGTACGTCTGTGGACGAATAGGCGTTGCTGACTGGTATGAATGACTCTTGATTTGCTTGACCCAGGTGGGTCGTTCAACGAAGAGAAAACCATGTCGATGTCAAGAGTCTGGAATCGCCCTACTGCCGGGTTCCATCCAAATTCGGTCATGGAGCTGCCAAGATGGGAGTCCATGCCAGCAAGCTTGGATTACATAACGTAACTAAAGAGCAATCACCAGGGAATCACCAGGCCCATGGATGCCTGTCCCACAAAATTCAATCGTCTGTTTCATCATTACTCGTTTTCGGTGAGTTTGAAACTGCTCTTCTCCTCGTCTGGGTCGTCTCTGGGCTGCCTTTCTCCCCATCCTCCCTCTAAGAACCTAGACAGCTGACAGTCGTCTGCTATCTTTGTCGGATGATCGACCCGAAAACGCAGAACGCCCTCCTGCCATGTTTCTTAAACATCGGGCCTTGGTGACAATTGGGACGGCCCCAAGATCCACGGGTAAATGTAACACAAAGCCTCGACGAGCCAGTCTTCAGCCCATCAAAAGCCATGATCCTATGCTAACAGCACCTCACGGCAGATACTCCAACCTCTTACAGCTCTAAATATCTCCCTTAACACCGTATGTACCTCTGCCCTTCCCCGGATTTTCCAAGTCTTGTGTGCTCTACCCAGAACCGCATGTCACACCAGAATTGCTCACTCAGCCTTGGCGCTATTTATCTCCGGCCCAACCATTCGAGAAAGGAAGGACTTCCAGTAAGCCCCTCTTTACGCCGTAGGATTTGTTCCCCAAATTGGACATCCAACGCCACCCTTAAAGCGGTCCTTAATCTTTCATCATTACTCAGTCCCCACTGCCTTATTCTCCCGCCAATGAGTTTCGACGGAACAAACGCAATCAATTCTGAATACGGGTTCCTCAATGCTCCGAAGACAAAAGGAAAAGCAAGTGGGACTGTTGGAAGTCTTGGTCATGGCCGTCAACACGGCAGATACACTGGCTAGCAATCAACTCGACATGCCCAGCAAAGAGGTGGAGTCTGAGAATGCTCGGTTGGATCGATACGATGATGCCTTGTGGTGTTGATGTTTGTATATATCTACGGACACTGCCCGTCTAAAGTTTCCCCCTCTGCCTGTTCGTTTTCAGCTTCGTAAGGTCCTTGGTACCAACTTCGTTGTCTTGTCATTCGTTCTTGAACCAAATTCGCTTCTTGTGGTCTATGTTATTTCACTCCCTTTCTCAGCCTTCGCCATGCGCTTTTCTACCACCTCTGCTGCCGTTGTGGCGCTTGCAGCCTCTTCCCAAGCCATGAACATCTCTGCAACTTCCGACCTTGACGGATCTGTGTGGCAGGCCCTCGCTCCCGTTCAGGCCCGAACCTTTGAGGATATGCCCCGCAACCGTCCTATAAAGAGACAATCCGGCTGGAGCCCTCCCTCCAACATCGTCACTCCCCTCAAGGAGGTTTGGGATCACTGCAAGAGCACCTACTCTGACTTCTTTGGCTTCAAGAACTACGGTTGGGACCAAGTCATCGCCACCAAGGGCACCATCAACGTTTGTGTCCGCTGGGAATCTAGTGCTTCTGTCACCGAGGCTCAGCGCACTCAAGTCGCCAAAGCCCTCAACACTGCCCACCAGGGCTGGTACAAGTGGCTCTATGGCTATGATAACTTCCCCTATACCGACATCAAGGTCAATGTTGTCGGTTGGGCCGTTCGTGACAAGAGCCTTCTTCAGGGTTCTACATCTGGTATCGAGGTCTACACTGACAAGGACGCCGAAGGCATCCCCCAGTGTGCTGAGTCTTGCGGTCGTTTCTTCAACCAGAACGGCGACTACAGCAAGTGCGCGGCCGGTGCTGGCCGCCACTACGACCAGTCCCTCTGGCTCACCGATGGCATGAACGGTGGTGCTGGCGGCGACTGGGGCCAACGTATTGGTCGCGAGTACTTCATGGGCGCTCTTGACTCTGCTAGTGCCCACATCCTTCAGCACGAGATTGGCCACACCTATGGACTTGATGACTGTAAGTTCAACGATTTCCCGTGACTTAACTCACAAACACGATGCTGACAAAATCCTCTTTCCAGTCTACGGTACGTGGTGACGAGAACGATTCTCAATCAACCGACATGAGAATCAAGCGCACAATAAAGGAACTCAATAGCCAATACTGACTCTAATACAGACTGGACCCCCACTGGTGTTACCAGCTTCATTATGCTCGCTGGCTCTGCCGCTCAGATCACCGACTTCGATGGATGGATGCTCCGCAACTGGTGGTACGAGCTCTCCCGCGAGCGCGGCTGGCAGTCCGGCACCTCGAGCTCCGGTTCCTCCGGCTCTGCTGCCCCAGCGAGCACTGCGTCCGCCAAACCCACTGCCAAAGCCTTGAGCTCTGCTCCCGCTGCAGCTGCTGCTACCACTGCGGCCGCCGCCCCGACTCAACCCGCTAGCTCGGGAGCAACGGTTGGAGCATGGGCTCAATGCGGTGGTTCTGGATACACCGGCGCCACAGCTTGCGTTTCCGGCTTCCAGTGTGTCAAGACCAACGAGTGGTACTCCCAGTGCCTCTCTGCATGAATGCGATGACACATACATCCTAGATGTGTTCGAGTTGCATGCTTACGCTGCACGAAAGGTCCCAGAGCTCCTTTTTCGTCTGAGTGCTGGGACACATGCAGTCAATCTTTTCGGTTCTCCGAGAGGACTTCTTGCCTATAAGCATTTTTGACCCCTGGGGTTCTATTTTCTTCCGTACATACATGTACATAATCAACACAGTCTCATATGAGCCCATGCGTTTCCCTTCTCATATTTCACGCGATACATCAACCATAGCTAAATGTATCCATCATCAAATTTCCCTGTGAGGGTGGATCTCAGCCCGATCACTGTACAGGAATCGAGCAATGTGGTAGTTCTCATCGACGAGCCAATAAGAGCGAGCAGATAATGAATATCCCGGGTAAAGCAACTGCTAGCCGGTCTTTGGCGCTGCTCTCGAAGTTCGATGCCTGTTGCTTGAGATCAGAAGGCGACTTAGCGATTATATCATCAGCGACATCTACAAAGACATTAAAACACTGGCGTATGCTCTCGCAGTAGATAGCGGATGAGACGTGCCGTTTGCTTATGGGAACAGCAGTTTAAATGACTTGAAGGTATTGGAGACAAATATGGTGCAACGCAGATAAGCCATGTAAGAACGCGCACAGAGCCGGTGTTCCACTCAGCATTACTCTGCTCTGTGTAAGACAAGGTTAGTATCCAGACTTATCAATTGTTATAACGTTATTTAGATTGCTGCCAATAGTGCACAAGGGATCTCGCCTGGGCTGACCTTAACTGGATCACGAAGCTTGAAGTACTCGAAGTTTACTCAAGCAAAATGGAGTCAATCAGACTCACACAATCAAAGATCGATACATGTCGTCGGATGTTGTGAAATGGCCACGGAGAGTGTTCTGTCTTGTGGTACGCGAGTCCTGCGCATCTCTTCAACAGACTTCAAGTGCACAGGTCGCGACACTTTGCGACAGCTAGCGTAGGTAGGCATGGAGCCACGATCGTTCTGGTCGCAAGATCGTGCAGTACTCGACTGGGTATTCAAAGTACCGAAGAATAGCCGTGGTTGAACAATTGCTTCTTGGAGTAAGTCGATATCCCAGCGGAGGTCACAAAGCTTAACGGACTCATGCGTCAGGACTCTGTATGCGGCACAAGACGGAGTTGATGGGTGTCTTGTCATTTCTGCCTCGACTTAGAACAGGACCCATTCCCGCCTCCGCCCACTTGAAGAAACCCTCAACCGGCGGCTAGCGGCTTAAGCCAGCAGCACCAAGCTGAATTGATGGATGCATGGAGCATTCCGAATTCCAGCTCGAGAACAGCTGACTGGTAGGCATTCTTACGCGCCAAAAAACTGCACAGGCCCAGGGAAATGATGCTCATATGTCGCAAAGCCGTTCATGCTGTTTACGGCCGGCGCCGACGCCCGCTGGAGACCGGTGGACTTGAGCCTCGTCCTAGTACGCCAAAGAAAGAATTTCACTCGACGCGGATCCAATGAGGCTTGGGATAGCGGAGACTACTTCGGCCTGACTCACGGAGAGCAGCCGGATATAGACGGCGGGGCAGAGTGCGAGAACATGGGAAAACTTCTGGGAGGATTATATTATTAAAGGATACGGATCGCGCAAGAAAGACTTCGATCACGTCTTTGGCAGTCAGGCATCAGTGGTATATGAGCACTCCTTCAAGACCTTGATTTTTCTTCCGAGCTCACGCTTGGTAGATGTTTCGAGTCGAGTTATCCAGCTCGCTTGCTGGCAGATGCACTGGGTATTATTAACTACTGCATATATTTTCCTCTCTCATCAACTGGCGCTGTACCAGCACACTTCTTCCTCAACATCGTACATCCTTTACTCATATTTTCTCGTTTCAGCAATGGCCATCGAACGGAAACAGCTATCCAGCTTGGATTCTCAAGACCTGCCAATTGCCTACGCACTAGCCGCAAGGTTTGTTACTTGGTGGGTAACAACAAGACCAGCAACAGCGGCGGACGTCAAAGTCGACATGACGCCAGAAATGAGCGCAGAAATCGCCATGGCACTGACGTCACCACCACGGCTAGGGGCTAGCTGGCCAAGGATACCGATCTGAATACCGAGGGATCCAATGTTACCGAAACCGCAAAGGGCATATGTCGCAATGAGCTGGGATCGGGGAGAGAGATCGAGGTACTCAGGCGTCTTCATTTCGGTGAAGGCAACGTACTCGTTCTATTCCAATACCAGTCAGTGTCTGAAGTCAAGTGGTCAAGCAGCATTTGGATGAGGAGTTGCACTTACAGCAATGACCTTGAGGGCGATCAAGCGAGCAACCTTGAGGAGGTCGCCATTACGGGGAACACCCAGGAGGAACGCAACTGGGTAGAAGATGTAACCAGTAATCAGGTTGAGAGTCAGAGGAGGGTCGTTAATGTTAATGTAGCCACCCCACCAGGTCAGCAGACCATCGACGAGACCGATAAAGGCCAAGATGCAAAGAATCGATGCAACAATGGTACCGGCAATCTTGATACCCAACCAAGCACCGTTGGCAAAAGCGTGAATGGCGTTCTTGGCCTCGTGCTCATCGTCGTCAGGGATGACGACCTTTCCAGCTGTCAAAGTCTCCTCCTTCTCGGGGTAGCGAAGCTTGGAGATGGCGATGGAGGCGGGGATGGACATGACGCATGATGACACCATGGCCTGGGCGTTGAGACCCAAGTTGATGTAGGCGACGAGGGTGGAACCAGAAATGGTTGCGAAACCGCAAGTCATGATCTGGTGGATCTCGGCCTTGGTCATGTGAGGGACGAAAGGACGAACCAACATGGCAGACTCGCCCTGACCGATGAAGGGAGTGGCGGCAGCGACGACAGCCTCAGCACCAGACACGCGAAGGGCCCAGAAGACGAAGGTTGCGAACTTGCCGATGAACCACTGGAGGAAGCCAATAAAGTACAGGACCTGGACAATGGCGACGAAGAAGATGATGGGAGGAATGACGCCAGTGATGAACCAGTGAAGGTCAAGCACACTCTCAGCAGTGAGAAAGGCCGTTCCCTGGTTGGCGAAGCCAAGCAAGTCACCAGCACGGTCCGCAATGAATTTGAAAATATCGAAACCGACGCCGGTGCGAAGCACGAAAAGCGCAATAATGTACTGCGAAAGCATACCGCCAATAACGGGACGCCAGTTGATACGCTTGCGATCGTTCGAAGTAACCCAGAAGCAGGCCAGGATGACGATGAGACCGAAGATGGAAACGGCACGGTTCTCGCGGTTATTGTCGGCCGACTCCTCCGAAACGAACGAGCCAACGAGCATGACAGCAAGTGTCACGGCAGCGCCAGCGACAGTCCGGAACTTGGCAGGAATGGCGTTGTAGATGATGAGAGCAGTGTGTTGCCACACAAATTTGATCGGCCGGGAGACGTACGAGCTCGGGATGTAGAAGAAGAGGAGGCGGAGGGAAATGCAGAGCCAGACAAGGAACGGAATGACCCAGTTCTTGTCATTGCGGTGCTCGATGAGCGAGGCAATCCACCAGCCGGTGAAGAAGCAGAAGAGGAAGATGTGGAAACCCCACTTGTACTTCCGGTAGAGGGTTTTGAACTTGGAGGGCTTCTTCTCCTCCTCATCGTTGGAGGCCACGACGCCAGTCTTCTCGCCATCGTAATCAGGGGGTCCGCTGAGCTTGTCGCCCTTCTCAATGTCATGGGGCTCAACGGAGTGCTCGTGGAGGTGGCTCTGGTGCGGAACGGTCGTCTCTCCGGTCCTGGTGTAGGTTACGTTGTCGTCGTGACCCTTGGCATCAACACGAGCACTGTGGTGCAGATGTTGATGCTGGTGCTGGTTGTGGATTTCCAGCGCCGGGTCTGAGTTGCGACGGGGTGGCGTGCTACCGGCCGTGGTGGTGGTCTGGTTGACCTCGGTGACCTGGGCAGACATGGCTGAAGGATATGCTTCTTGAAAGCGCGCCGACGAAGAGAGGAAAGGATGGAGGGAAAGGTAGGGCTGAAAGAAGCGTTGAGCAACTTAACAACCAGTTCTTTCAATGGTCTACCAAACGAGGAGACCGTGGGCCACACAGTTGAAGGCGCCCTGGCGTGCTTTGGGGAGGTTGACGGCGAGGAACTTGAGAAGCAGCTGCACGACACGAGACCCTCTCAATAGACGAGCCTCGAGGGGAAGCCCTCTTTAAAAAGCCCCAGTGCGACGATCAAGAAATCCGAAAGTAGTGCCGAGGCTAGGCTAGGCAAGTAAAGCAATGCCTACGACTCGTCGACCTTATCAGCAACCAGGTCGGGATGGAGTTCGCCGCCCTTTTGGTGTGGAGGAAACCCTCATGCGGTTCGGTGCCCATCTCGGTGGATTGACCCAAATTCTGGACAAACGGCTAGCCAACGAGGGGTACGGGATGGGATGGGCGACAGGGTTCACGGGTGTGGGATTGACGAACAACTGCTGCACCAGAGATACTGGGTGGCCAGGGTAGCCAGGGAGTGTGGGAGGGAGGACGCCAAAGCGAGAATCAGGGACGAGATTGGAGCAGGTTGGAAGAGTAAGACGATATCTTTCGGGACGGACAGACGAGAGAGTGGCAAGCCGCCCAGTCTGTGTGTGGGCCGGCCGTTGACGGCTCTCATGGAGTGACAGACTGGCTGTCCATACAGATCCTCTCTCAAGTCTTGGACCCTTGATGAAAGCTATTGCTGGCCAAGGTAAGTAGGTACTTTGGCCAGATAGACGGTGTGGTGACGGGATTAGTTTACTGTCAAGTAATCGATACCAAATCCACTCGCGCGTATGCCAAGTTCCACTGAGACTCCAAGTCGACGGGGTTAAGATACCGGTTGGGTTAATCAGAAAGTTTAGTCTTACTCTTGGGAAGTTGGGAACCCTTCGATTGTTGCTCGGTGTGCTTGCGATAAGGAATGTGTTTTTTTTTATCTTATTTATTTTTTGGCAGTTTGACAGTGGCTGGACAGGGATAGTCGCCGCACGCAACGGCACAGACTCTCGATCAGAGCCGGGCCAAGACCTTTAGCTCTCGACGTGAGTGGCAAAGCTAACGGCGTGCTTCCGGTTCTGGAAGGTTAATGGAACGATGGATACTTGCGGTGGAGTCGACTGAGATTGGAGAGACAGGACTGGACGTGGGAAAGATGGTCTAGCAAAAGGGCAGGGCTAGCGTGTGGGTGTGAATGGTTGCCGAGTTCGTTGGACAAACAATTGGAGGAGGTTCCGGCAAGGATCGAGACTGGCTGGACTCATGGGCGAGACGCGTCGGCCGAGTCCACGCACGAATCATGGCCCTTGAACCATCCCATGATGAGATCTGCTCGTTTCTTCTCTTTGTCAGGAATCATGGCCAAGCAGTACCTAGCACCGGCCAGCGAGCATGTAGGCTCGTAGGTACTCAGACAAAGTACGGAGTGCAGACTACTGTCATTTGAAGGACTTGAGACTCCGGTACTGTCCAACATGCCGGAGCAGTGGTTCCCGGGGATGGCGTTTTGTGTCTTTGGCTGAGATCATCAAGGGGTCCCTGATAGGCCCAAGACCGGGCCTGTTTCTGTACGATGGAAGGTGTGGCAGATCCTTCCGCTCTGCTGGGCGCAAACATGGCCAAGGGGCCGACGCCCAAGACCCTAAGAGGCGCGCGAAGTGACCCCCAAGCTGTCAGAGAGACACGGAGACATGCGGAGAATCGGGACTGGCTGGCGATAGCTGCATCAGCCGCCGCGGCGCCCCCAAGACCATGGATCGAAAGGGCCGCTAGTGGCCGGTGAGCACATACGCCCACGACACGAGTTGAGATGCGATGCCTCGACACCTGCTCGACGTGCACTATCAGAGTAGGTGAGTAGGTATCAATGTCTGATGTTTTAATTGAGGCACAGCATCTTGACCTGCTGCCCATGGCTGCTCACTTTACGATGGCGTATGGTAAGACCAGCGATAAGAGCAACCCCTGCTATACACCCTATTCGCTTCGAGTTCGTAAGGATGCGGATGCTCAATTGGTCTCTCAGTAATCTCCCCTTCCGCCGCGTGCAGTGCTGAAGCAATGAGGCGAAATAAAAAGTCCAGATTGGCGAGCTGGCCCTCGTCATTCGCAATTGCAAGCTGTAAGCGAGCCCTCAACGTCGGATTCCTGGACCGGACCGCACTATTGCGAATGAAGCTTGCGATCAAGTCGACAGCGCATGTGCAGGTTGTCGGAGGATGACAGATAGTTGGTGTCGGCAGCATGTCAATCTTGGGCTTTCCCCGGCCCTCTCTATCACTGTCCTCAGTTCTTCGTCTGGCCCTTTGTCGTCGGATAAGGCCGAGAAGACAGAATTTAGGGATGTATCATCATCTATCAGACTGGCGTTGCCAGACGAGAACTCCCAAGTTCCCGAGAACACCTTGAGCACAGGCACCAAGTTGACCACACAAAAGGGCCTGGGGCCTGGGCGTATCTAGCATCCCTCCCCCTCTCACTCTCATGCTTCAGCATCCGCGTCTTAGTGCGCGGACTAAGGGTGCAGGGCGGGCAGAGGATGTGCTCCACGCCACCCTGGGGAACATGAGCAAGGTTGCCAGGCCTGTTAGGTTCCGGGTTGCAGCCGTCGTATCTGTGCGCCCAATCCAGTCAACGAGCGCGTGCGACTCTGTTGTCGAGATTGGCCCAACACAAAAGTGCCATGCCTTTCGCCTTTCAGCTTCGGTCGGCTCCGCCATTCCAATTGAGTCTGTTGGCTGGGAACCTGGAGACTCTGTACCATTTCACAGGCACGTGAAGTGTCTCCGATGAAAAGCTTCAGGTGAGCTCCGACGAACGCCAATGCGAAACTGAGCCTGGCTCACAGCTTGTCAGCTTGGCTCCTTCGCTGTCCTCCGACAGCCATTTATTCACAATTGAGTCTTTGCGCGCGCAAGACTGATCCCTCGATTCCCGATACAGAAGATCCAAGTGATCATTATCAGAAAGAGTAATACTTACGGACCGGGGACTTGACAACGTGACACCTTCGACGCAGTATGCGAGAACAGGATATGTCTAGCATCCCCGTCGACTCCCGCATTGCGAGCGGAAATGATTATCAATGGGCTGGTTAGCTGCGCAACTGGGTCAGCGCAAACCCGCGGATCCAGAGACGCTACCACGTATGGTCTCCGCCCCCAGATCCAACATCGCGGACCGCCGCACTCGCAGAGTGGCAATGACATTTCCTTACGGATAGAGTCTTAGACTGAATTCGCGACTCCACTCCCGGGCATTCGCATGACATCTTCGAGCACAGCAAGCACATGGCGGGCAAGCTGGGTCTTACTCTTGGCTACTAGACAACCGAGAAACCCATGTTTACACAAAGGTTTCCGTACCGATACAGATGCACGCTCAGTCTCTCATGAATCTGCATCTATTTGTACAGGCTCCATTCCCCCCCCC
>JFFI01001397.1:1860-29104 GCA_001563125.1 Colletotrichum salicis | reverse complement strand
CCCCCCAGCACCTGCCTTCAAATGCTCGTGAGATGGTGCGATACGTCTGATATATGGGAAGGCGTGCGGACAACGCATGTCTGTCGCGATCTCGCTCACTGAAGACGGCGGACTTGCTCAGAGTGATTGAGAAAAAAGACGTTCCCTCAGCTGTGGTCGACCAACATTTGGTGACTGGAGGCAGAGCAATAGATGTAGCCTTGATAGCTCAAAGAACACTGGCTGAAGATGGCAGTAATGCAGGTAGGAAGCTATGATTGTGACTCTGAATGGAAGGGGCGTGGACACAGGCGTTGACCTGCCTTACCTTCTCGTGAACGAGGACTGTCTTCCACCGAATAGCAGAAGCCAGCTCCCTGCTTTCCCGATAGATATTAGCTCGTTATATGTCCCGAGGAGGATGAGGAAGCAGCAGATGACATTTCCTGCCATAAACAGGAAGAAGCCTTCAAATACTTCCCCTTCTACACTACCTTAGCATATACAAATCACACTGACCTCAGCTCCCATCTCCACCACTTCTTCCCGACCACAATCAACACCACGAACACACCATCTTTGCTTTCTTGGACCAACACTACTTCAAATATTGTATACAAACACCGCAAGACATCGTCAAGCAGAGGATCTCGTTGCATCCGATCAACTCCCCACCCGCTGAGTACCTGCTTCTGCACCAATTCGTTCGTCCCACTCAGGCCTGGCTGGGCACACCACGACATCTTCATCATGTCTATCCACAGTCCTTCACCCCCTCCTCCATACGAACTCCGGGATATGGACCCAGAAAACCCTGGCACACGCGCAGCCTCAGGCGCACCCGTAGCTCGCGGCGCAGTCACGGCAGTAGAGGAATTGAGCGTCAAGCACCACAAGATGCTTACTTACGTCCTCGGCTTTGCCTGGTTTCTCACGTCGCTTATTCTATTCACGTGCGACATCGTTTTGATTCACTATAACTTTACTAGCAACAATCCCGACAGCACTGAGTTCCTTTTTGTTGGAACATTCGGCGCTTTTCTCGGCGGATGCATCACAGCATTCACGATGTATAACTTACTTGGACAGCGCAACGGAATCTTCAACAAGCATAGCCTCTCGTGCCCATCCCGGGTGAATTTCTTCATAACCAGTGGTATCAACTTCGCTGTGGTCGTGGTTTGCCTCTGTAGCTTTAGACGCCACGCTCAAAGGAATGACTCTTGGCTGGCCGCCTCGCATTGCTTTACATTGGCGGCTTCCGCCATCTCGGTTTGTCCTCTTTATCGGATTCTCTTCAAAAGTCATGCCGGCCAATGCAAATGCATGAATGATGCGCAGCCTCCTGATGTTGCGGAATGACTGCGGCCAGGCGGGCCGTGAGCCATCAGGCTTGGGAAGTTGTTTACTTGGCGAGTGGTGTAAGTGCAATCCCCACGCGCACAGAAATGCCCCTCTTCAACTCCAATCATCATGATTTCGTGAGGACTTACGAATTTAGAACCAGGCCATGACAATATTGCACTTCATCCCGTCTGTGGAGTATTGCGAATTAAAGCGCAAAACGATGGAAGAGAACAACGAGTTAGGACAGCGGAGGACTTCCAGGGCAATGGATTTGAGAGTAGTTTACACGAACAGCGATAACATGGATTATGTTTTGCGAGGATAAGATGTGTAATACAGCGTTCAAGCGCTTGACCAGCAAGCCAAAATGACAAGGTTGGTCTCCTGAGTTCTGAGGAAGCTCAGCCACTTTAGACTGGAGTCGTACTCGCTGGAATTTTTGAAGCCTCCTGTACAGAACATCGTGTTTTCAGTGATAGGATTATTCGCAAATCAAATTTTTACACTTCTGATACGACCAGCGAGTGAACGAATATCATCTCGATGGTTCGTTTCCAGTAGCTAGTGTCATCTTGTGTCATCGTTTCGTTGTGAACTAAACTTCTACTCAAAGTAGGAACAGGTACTTGTGATATATCTTTGATATAGTTATTCTGCATTTTCCAAGATGCGAAAGGAGTTGGGAGTTCATGACACCTCGTCATTTCCAAACCCTCAGCATGATCTATTGTCTAATAAGGTACCTAGAACAAGAACAAAGCTTAAATACAAGGCCTGTTCAGAAGACCACTGGGCATCACGCAGAAGAGAGTACACTCTCCGACCTCGATCTGATGCTGCTCGGGACCGGTCCACTGCTGGCAATCGTACCACTCGGACCAGTCCTTCTTGCTGGTCCAGGCGCCGGGACCGGCGCCTTTGCGAACGCAGTTCCGGCCGTCGACGTTGATGATTTGGTTCAGGATGACGTTTTGGCGGTGCTTGTTGTACTGATCTTTTGTGCAGGTGTTGCCTGCGAAAGAGGAGCAGCAGATGTTGATTGCTTGGGAGGTTCCTGCGGCGGCGAGGAGGAGGAGGGGGTTATGGAGGGGAGCATTTTGATGGTTGTTGTGGGGATGGTGTGTGGGATGCTGGTGCTTGTGACTCGTGGGGAAGAAAGTCTTTGATGGTAAGGATCGTGTAGGTGCGCAGAGGTATTAGTCCAAGTTGTTTGTGTTGACCGAACAGTGTTGAAGGCTTTATCCACAGATCTCGGTCTTTGCAGTTCGCTACTCGCGTTCCGAGCGACATGGTCGGATTGTAACAGCCGTATAAGCTTTTCTACAAGGATTCAGGCGGGAACTTTGGTTCTATCGATCAATATAAGAGGCTTTATGGTGATTTCCGTGTGATTTCCAGCTCAGCCTTGTTGAAGTCTGAACTGCATGGAGAGATGATCTTGGCAAGGAACAGAAAGGATAATTGATTGCATACGAGGGAGCGCAGGCCAGGGACCGGTTGGAGTTCCTTGCTAGGAAAGCTTAGCTTGGGATGCTGCGAATGAGTTGTCTATGAAAAGTCTGTGCTTTCCTGTTATTTAAATTGAGTCTATGTCCCTTGACTTACCTACTTCATTTAGCAGAAAGTATGTCGACTTATTTCTTTGACTACGTAAATCAAGCAAGACGCGATTTTTCAGGGGCTCAATTCCGGGCTGGCGACACCGAGAGCCATCCCGGTGGACGGCATGGTGAAGACCATCAAGTTGATGCAGGACATGGACTTTTTTCGCTAAACTAAGCTCTCAAATCGCTAAAGTTCACGTACTGATGCTTTTTTCGCCTGGCTCCCTACAGTTGAGTTGCACCCATGAGTTGTTGACAGGGTGATAACCAACCGCGAAGCTGTTTACAGCTGTCCAGAGCGCCCAGCGGGACCACTTGCCGACATGAGGGTGTGCCGTACGCGCAACGATCAAGACAATCAGATAACAAAACTGAGCCCCAATCACTGAGATTCCACGCTTGTTGGTCCTGTCGCTGATGTAGGCGAAAACGAAGGCGACGACTAGAGCGAGTGACGCGCCCACCGCGGCAAGGGCATTGGCTTGAATGCGGTTGAAGCCAAGATTCCTAATTCAATCATGTAAGTTATGGACTGTGCAAGACCATGATCTTCCAGATCTCATCAAAGTGATTCTTCCGAGACTTACATAAAGATGGTAGGTGTGTAAGTGGTTAGAGGGCTCCAGGTAGAGAAGACAGCAAAACTGCTTAGAAAGTGTGGCCATCGCTTCCGGTGCAGAACAGTCTTCAATACGAGCTTTGGAGGAATTCTCATTCCTTGCGCACCTCCTCGCTTCTCTTTGTCATCTATCTCCAGGCGCCTTTGTATGATACTCTTCTCTGAGCCTTTGAATCGGACGAGGCCTGGGCTCAACAGCGGGTCTGGCGTGTCTGGGGAACCGGGCAAGAGGAACAGGAGCGAAAGTCCCACGAAGATAGTGAATATGCCCTCGACTTGTTCAGAGTTATTATGCCATCAATAAAACGCGGGTATGAGGTGTTGAAGTACTCAGGAAAAGCCACTGCCATCCACGAAGACCACGCTCGCCTCCCAGCTTCAGGATACCCGATGCTAATATGGGACTCAAGGCGTTCCCACTGAACATCCCGAAGAAGCTGCGAAGGGTTAGAAAAAGTACAACACAGTCAATCAGTCGGTACCAACAAAATTGCGATGCGCTTGGCTAGATCCTTCTTCGTGTACCAGGTAGAAAGAGTATAGCAAGCCCCTGGAATGTAGCCTGCCTCCGCAAGGCCAAGCATCATACGTGAAGCCAAGAAACCTTTGCGATCGACCAGAAATACTTGCATAGTCGCAACGAAGCCGAACAGAATAACCTGGCTGGAGATGTATTTGCGCGGTCCAATCTCATCGTCCATCGGTCAGCACCATTGATAGGCCTTCGAAGGGGTACAGTGATCCTGCACGGACAAGCGGAGACCACACCCACCTTTTGCAAGAGCATGTTCGAGGGAATTTCCAGGATGACGATTCCAAGAAACATGAGCTGATTTCCGAGATTGATAGTGTCCTGATTTACCCCGATATCTTTCGCAAAGCCGCCAGTGAGGCACTTGCGAGATTCATGCGGTCAAGTTGAAAGACGAGTAGACCCAAGTACAACAGTGGAAGCACTGAGCTATCGATTCTACCAGATAGAATGTCAGCAAATCCGTTACCTGCCTGATTGACCTTTCCTGCCATGTATCGACTTACTCCCGACGAGCTCGTGCCTCCTCATACTGCGTCCAGTCTTGCTCGGTGACTGTTGTCACCTGCCCTGGCAAGTCGATAGACTGTAGGTTTTCCTGCTTCGACTCACTCATATTGTTGTGTGCTCAAAGTGAGGAGATGACTGAGATCTGAGACTGGTATTTTTTCCCCGGCGAAAGGGTTCTGTTCATGTTTTCAAATGCAGATCGTTCTCATCGTACCTCTCATTCCGGCATTTGGGACTCAGAGACTACCTTTCACGCCATCTTTAGCTTCACGAAACCCCGGGCATATTGATAGTTCGTGTGAGAGTGCTACTTCAACATATCCTTGCATTTAGAGGCCTAGCTCGGTGCCACAGTCTTGGGAACATCACGCAATCGCCCCCAAACCGCAGACCGAGGGCATGCCATGCCGGCAAAGTCAGTTCGATCCGTTTAGATATCCCGATTGATAGCTAGATATTGTTGAAGCTTCTCCCCTTTCGATCTGTAGTTGAGTGGCTGTCACTGTCATCCTGCCAAGCACGCAATCTTTCACCATCGCGCCAAGACGAACCCCGAGCTATTTTACTCACTGTTGTCGGGCTTTGTTGGTATTCCTATCACAGGGTAGTGGTTCGAACCAATGGATCCGGAGTGGCGAAGGGTCAATTTCTTTATGACTGGTTCTGCGTGGTATGTAAAAGGGAGGTTCCAACCGTAGTTTAGGTGGGAAGTCGGAATCTATTCAGGGGTCGTAGTTACCCCCTGCGCTGCCCCGCCTCGAGGTCGAATTGGACTTCCAATCCGACAGGCTTTGAACCTCTATGTGGTGGGAGATAGATAGCGGGAATGTACATTCTGACCTGAGATGAGCCTTTCGAAAAGCCTCATTGAATTTGCAAAGTACTGTTTCGCTGAAACCGCCCCTCGTCCTTGGTAAGTTTGTTTGCTTGTTTGCTTCAGTGTTTTGATTGCTCAACGCCGATTCCATCCGCAAGGGTAAAGAGCACCTATGTCAACCATCGAAAACTGCCCACCTCTACATAGGTAAAGTGCAGAAATAGGAGAAAAGCGATGTTAGTTGTCCTAATGAACCCATGCCCCGTTGTATAGTTACCTCATCTTGGCAGAAGTACAGAGAGGGAGCGGCGACCGACGGCGTAGGGGTTCTATGCCTTCGACCTAGTCCGATCCCGATGAGCAGGTCTGTGTGGGGTATCACTTAATGGCAAATCCCTCCGGCGACCGGCTCACCACACAGTCCTCACTCATAAGACGGCGAGAAAACATTATTCGAGTGTCTTCGTGGACAAACTTCTCGCTAATCGCATAACCACCCAACCCCGCCGTTGTAAGTTTGTAAAGATGGCGGAAGAAGCGAAGCCCGCCAAGCGCGCCGCAGTCATCGGCCTTGGCCCTGCCGGTGTCATCACGATCAAGGCTCTTGCTAAAGAGCAGGCGTTTGACATCATCCGGGTTTTTGAGCGTCGTGAGGCTCCGGGAGGATGTTGGTGAGCTAAGAGTCCATCTCACTGAGCCATTGTCCATACTCACAGTATCTACAGGCTCGGTGAAGAGAAGCCACCGCCAATAATTCAACCAAGCGAGCTCGATCTTCTCTCTTCCCGAACGACAGACCCTCAGCTGCCAGCAATTCCCTCCAATCTTCCCGCTCAACTGCCAAAGCCGCCCTAGCCGCGGTATTCTGAATCTACTGTCTACCCCTACCTCGAGACGAACATAAACTTCGTCCCTATGCAGTACACTCAGGAACCGTTTCCAACTCAGCAGTCCGAACACTCCAGATCAGTCCATGGAGAGGACACGCCTTTTCGACACTGGTCATTGGTACAGGACTATGTCCGCTCTCTGGTCGATAGAAGGGGCTACGATGATTATGTCAACTACAACACTACTGTTGAACGAGCTGAAAAGGTGCCCGCAGTAAGCGGTCGCAGTGAAGAGTGGAAGCTCACACTACGCAAAGACGGCGAGAACACTGAATACTGGTGGGAGGAAAGATTTGATGCTGTGATGGTTGCACCTGGGCATTACAGTGTGACCTATATCCCTTCCCTTGATGGTCTGTCTGAATTTTCCAGAGATCGTCCCGGGAGCGTAACTCACAGCAAACATTTTCGAGGTCGGGCCGCATTCAAGGGCAAGAAGGTCGTGGTGGTCGGCGCCTCCGTCTCTGCAGGAGACATCGCTTTCGACCTGACCTCAGTGGCTCAAGCACCTGTTCATGCCGTGGTGAAGGGACATACTTTCAACGGTTACTTTGGTGATGAGGCTTTCAACCACTCCTCAATCCACAAGGTTGTTTCCGTCTCCCATATCGAACCGGCCTCGCCGACCGTTCATTTCATAGACGGATCGTCCGTTCCCAACGTGGACGACATAATCTTCAGCACTGGATACAGCTGGACACTCCCTTTCTTCACGCCTCCATCGTCCGGCTCTTCGATCGAAGTCAAAAACACTCCAGTTCCAATCCCTCGCAACAACCGCATCCCAAATCTGTACCTCCATACAATCTACACCCCGGATCCCAGAATTCTGTTCGTTGGTGCCGTCAACGCAGGTCTTACGTTCAAGATCTTCGAATACCAGGCTGTCCTCGCTGCTCGGCTACTCGCAGGCCGTGTCTCATTCTCTCGCCTCTCATCGACAGAATCCCAACTCGCTTGGAAAGTAGACTGCATCGCAAAGCGCGGCGACAGCTCGAAATTCGCGCTCGTATTTCCAGACTTTGAAGAATACTGTGAGGAGTTGAGAAGAATTGCTGGTCCACTCACGGAAGATGGCAAGGGACGAGAGCTGCCACCTTTCAACAAGTTCTGGTTCAAAAGGTTTATGCAGGGTCACGAGCGTCGAAAGGATATGTCGGGAGATTGAATGCACAGGCGAGGGCGACTTTAGAATCAAGAGATCCTGAAGGCAGTTTACGTCCAAAGTTGTGATGGCATAGAAGCGTTCAGACCTTTGCATGAAGCATTCATACAGTTTGTCACATTTACAGGAAATCGAGATATCAAGCCACGTTCTGGACAGGTATAGGACAATTCACAGTCCTTGCGATCAACGCTATGGTCAAGACTGTGGTCAAGAGACCTGGGAAATGTGCTGCTGGATGAGAATCTGGAGATGGCATCGAAAATTTGTTTTTTTGCACAAGGTTACAAGTTAGTCATTTGGCGAAGAAACGAGAATGATCTGTAGGCCTGGCGGTACATGGCTACGGATCCGGAGGACTGCGAAGTCCTTGATACCATACTAGCGCTACTCAAGTGGCATAGCCATTCCTGGGAGAGGGATGTTCCCCAAACTGGGGATTTGGTCGAGTAAGAGGTGTTTGAATGGCAGAGATACTAGCTGAATTAAGGCACACATATGTACATCGACACACCACAATACACACTGCAGGACATACCGGATTCTGAGCAGCAAAGAGCCATGCTTACCTATTTCCTAAACGCAAGCCATGTCCAGCCAAATGTCTCAGCGACGTTGATCAAATCCAAGACGCGCCATGGTCTGGTTCAGCGACTCCAAAAATCGTCATCACTAGATTGATATGACTAGAAAAGCAACTACTGTGACTCCTCCGGATTTGAACGAGACTGGAACTTGTTCTCAAAGAGCATCAATGGTTCTGTGAAGCTTGGGGAAGGTTGTCCTTTGAAACTGATTTTGCCAATTTTTTAGATATAAATCTGCAGACCGTTGAAGTCAGTCTCAAGATAGATAAAGTAGGTACGGGGCAGATGGTCACATCCAGCATATCACTCTATTCAGGTTTCCGAGGCTGTCAACTGGGGATCAATCGAGTCTGTAGCCGATGAGGTCTGCCTTCAAGATGGTCATGGACTTGACTTGTGATGTTCTTCACATTTTTCCACAGAGTAGAAACACAGAGCCAGTGGTGTTACTCACATCCTTTCAAAACTCGTGTTCCAGCAAGCAGAGCATGCTAAACTACCTGGATCATTGCCGCAAGAACAACATGCGTATTAAGCCAAGGCAGCGACATCTTGATCTCTTCCTGATATTCTAGAGAATAGGAAAATGTGCGCTTTGAGCATTCCTTGGTAGGTTTTTACGACGTTAGGCTTAATACTTCACATCGCAGACGGTTTCCTGATTGAGAAACCAATTGCTGCAGATGTTTACCTAGGTTCAACATTATGAGGCCACCTCTGGAGCGCTTGGCAATTAATTGACTTCACTAAACTACTTTAGTTTGGCGATTGATTACCCGCCGTTTCGAAGTGCAATATGGATGTCTTGGCTAGTTACCTAGCAATCAACTCAAAGAGTCTCATTTCCATGATTCATGGAAGCATAGGCTTGATATTTGTCATTAAAGTTTGAAACTACGAACTAGGTACGCTATTTGAATGATACCAAGACCTGAAGGTTATATCAATGGCAAACATCCCATCGCAACTTTGATCTTTTCGGCGAATTGCACTGTGTTGACCATAATCATGTATCTTGTTAGACGCAGACATGCGTCAAACGGCGAAGGAGATTAAAAGAACTTTAGTAGTGCTATTATACCTCTTCTAAGAGCTTATCAACATTTCCAAATAACTTGGCGACTGCGATTCTCCCAGTCTTTAATAGGATCGTCAACGGGCCGAGTGTGGCAATGATCATATCATCATATGACATGAACTAAGCAACTGGATTGATGTAATGGAACTTGTAGAGAGGCTATATGTAAACGTGGCGAAACATCCATTGACAGTTTGCCTAAGGCTAACTCCCATCCTTCGACGTCACATTGCCAGCAACTTAATTGCGCTGTTATAGTTCTCAGTTCTTGAAACCAGCTGTCACCCCGAAACTCTCCGAACATTGGTCGCCGCCATCCTCACTACCGAGGATTTCTCACTGTTAACACCATCTCTAAATTACTATTATATCATGGTGTCATGCATGATTCCAATCCCCGATACTATTTCAAGAGATTCATGATACGTTTATAAGGTTTACAGGACAGGTGATATACCCTCCAAAACGCGAATTACAACCGTAACAAAACGTCCACCTGTTCCAAACGCCCGCCAGCTTTGTTCTGTCGCACACGACAACGGACAATCACTTGAACATGTTCACCGTCTCACAAACTCTGTAGTCGCATAAACAGAAACCCTTTTGAGAAGTCCCAGAGTGGACATGTCGCCGAATTGGTTTTTACCGGCGAGGTCTGAAACGCGAGCCTGCTGAGCAGTCCCCTCGCTACAGCACCTCAACTCAACGGACAGGAGCCGCCTCTGTCTTCGGATGATCAAGTTGCCATGTGGTCTCCCTACCATGTGTGTCATCCGCGGGCAAGCGACGGTTAGAAAGGCCAGGCCTTTTTCTTCCTCCATCTGATGTTTGGCAAATAGCGAGAAAAATCGCCTTTAGGTTTCTGTAGAGGCTTGGCTCTTAGACCGGGCGATGCCGAAAAGTAAAGCTGCGGCAACACTGTCTTGTCCCCCGTATAGTGATAACACATCCTAAGCATTATGCAGCAATACCATTGTCGCCCACCTCACGTTCCGATCGGTTCGCCGAACGTTGCACAGCATACCTGTACCTCTACTCAAGGGCAGAGATTAGGTCCATATGCAGGATATCAACGGCATTCGACAAGGCATGACAGCAAATATTGCTTCATTCCAGAGCAGCCCAGCATCGCACAATCACGAGTGATGATGTTACAGCAATTCATTATCGTGTGCAGCGGTAGCTGATAAGATCCTGAGATGCCGACTAGGACGTATCGGTCAAGACAAGCAAAATCCCTCCCATGTAAATCGAGAGTTTGAGGGAATGTTCCTGGACGATCTCAATATTCAACTGTGGCCCGGTGGGCGTCACAGTGGGGGGTTCGTGTCCTGGCCTGCAGCAATCAACACTCTGACCGCGTCAATCCGGTCTCGACGCCGAAGCACGTTTCTCACCTTCTTTTAATTGAATCCCCTCGTTCCAGGCTATCTCTTGCTCCTCCACCTGCCAGGTCCCTCGAAGTTCCATCTATCTACACCCCCAGCCGCCTTCTGGAGGCACGCACCACGAACCCTGACAGCCACGATGCCAGTTCTTAACACGAAAATTTTATTGACCAGGACCCAGACAGGGCCCCATCAGGGGACAAGGGTGTTATTATGAGTCCTGGCCTATTTTGGAGTGAGGGTCAGTGCGGTAAGGATGCAAGAAAAATGGCAGGCCATCTATCCCTCCACCGCTTCTGCTTCTCGATGGACCGAAACCGCGCGCCGCGCCCTCGTTGCCCACATTGACAGCTGGAGCTTGGATGGGTTTGCAGAAATGGAATCCTCGCGCGCCCCCTTCAGCTACTTGTGATGATGCCAGGTGCTGCCGCCCGCCGCCCCGCATTGTCAAGCGAATGTCAGGGAACGAGGCGGGAAAGAGGGGAAAGTTCGTTGCTTTTCTTACTCCAAGGTGTCCTTCGCTTACAGTTTGACACCTGGTCAATATGACACTAACGATTATTGAAAGGCCCGTCTCTGATGTGATGGAATGACGCAGTGATCCTCCGTCCGCATTCAGATCTCGAGTCCAGGTCTGAAGAGAGGGGCAGGCAGGGCGCTAGCCGAGGGTCGTCTTCGTCGTTGGGAAGTGCCACAAGTCAAGTTGAATCTTGTGATCCTTGAGCGCACGGACACGGTGCAGATGGAGCCAGTCTGTCAGAGGCGGAGGAGAAGAGCAAAATGTCCACTGTGCTGCGTGGGTTCGTGAAACGCGTCTGGTGGGATGAAAATGTGATATCGGACGCGGCAACCGGGGGAGGTCCAAACGCAAGGAAGAAGAAATGACGCTTCAATCAAATATGATGAACATGGCCATCGCGTTTTCAATGCGTTTGTTTGTATTTCATCTCGATTGCGTACGTCGACTGGGTTGCGGCGTTGTTCTTTTGTCTTGGAAGATCGGAAAGATGGGCGGCGCAACCGGCGAGTGGGAGAAGCCGGAGCCTGCTCCGGACCCCAGCGCCACATCCGTTCCGGCACACCGAGTCCATTCCGAATACCACCAAGAGCCTCCGGTGGGCTAACGGCTGGTTTTCGGGGCGTCCGGTTTGTAGCATCTCAAAACAGCAATGTTCTCGAAGAGGGGAAATTCAAAAAGTCAACTCAACTTTTCGCTTGACTTTTCCCGAGAGTTCAGATGCACACAGACCTACGTCTCTTCTAAGTTCTCGGTCTGGTTGGTATCGTGTAATTTAGTTCACCTTTTGAATCCATCACTTTCCTTTTCTCCACGTTTTCTAGACGCTCGCGAAACAACAGGTACTGCAGCACTCCCCGTTGACTACCGGCGTGTTCCGGAGTGTAACTACGCATCCCGTCCTACTTTTCTCTTGACTAGACGCAAGATACTAGAACCGCACTGTGATTATCCCGGGTTGAGATGTAATGTGCCCAGTTACGCATGAACGACTTCCCAGAAACCCACGCATCGGACAAAAAAGAAGGAAGAAAACGTGGATTCCGCGGGGATCGTCCTTTCCTCGCAAGTTTCTCCAGCCAGCGTTGGCGTGAAGGAGCTTTGATCTCGTCCAGCGATCTCAACAGCATGTCCTCATCGCTCTTTACAGGGAGAGCCCCAAGAACGACTGTCAGCGGTCCCCCCTGCCCAGAGCACTTCGATATCTGCATCGACCTCTCTACCACTGCATATGCAACTCTATCACGCCCGCGCAACACCCTACATGTCCCCATGTTCCCAGCAGCTTCACAGTCCTTTGTTCCGGATTCTCGATTCCCTTGCTCTTGGACCCAGCTCCACTTCCACAATTGCCAAGCATCGCGATGACGAATTCTATAGGCATACGTTCAAACGGGCACAATGCTCCACATCCAAGCTCTTAGCGTTTATTGACAACCGGTAACCGGACTGATCATCTGGGCCGTCTCCATGGCAGTGCAGAAGGGAGAAGACTGAGCGCACACTGGAGAACGCCCACCCAAGCTTCCCAAGGAACCCGTTATCATAACCCGTCCGAGTGTGCCGAAGTTTTCGCTGATTTCACGCATATCACGCAAGCAACCTCAACATGGACACGCCTACCTCTATCCCTCACTCACCTCAAGGCTCACCGGGGGTCCATAGCAGGGGTGAAAAAGAAACCGTCTAAAACAAATCGACCGACCGTAACCTTATCATGCTTAATATCACCTGGAAAGGTGATGTATCTGTTGTGTACGAATACCTAGCGTCCGGCCCGTTTCACCAACTCAGACCTCGCACCCTGGAACGGTACCGTTTGACACTGTACCACCCCAGGCGATTCGAGGGAAGACCTCATCGTCCATCCACAGGGAGGCAAGATTCCCTTGCCGGCATGCCGCTGTCAAAGACGGGGCCCCACGAGAGAAATGGCCGGATGGTAACTCAAGTCTAGACCCTCTCCGTTTGGTGAGGAATATCACATCCAAATATCATCATATGATCGCGAAGGCATGCATGGGACTCGCCAATCTGGCTTACGACTGGTTTGGTAAACAAACGGCATTGGGAATTCTCGGCAAATATCCTCACGATGCCAGCTGAAAGGCATCAATTCTCGTTCCTTTGCCGCAACATACAGGACCTCGAAACAGGCCTTTGGACTTACCCCAGGCGATCGTGAATGACCCAGTGATGACCGATCACCAAGATCAACGGCCATGATGCTCATTCCGATCAACGACCCCGGAATCCAGGGCAAGATTTCAAATTTGGCCCATCCATGAGAGCCGCCCAAAAAGGATACCGGACATATCACCTGATTCATCCATTAATCGAACGAGGCCGTCGGCTTGTGGTACCTCGTAGGGCTAAGATAGTCTCACGTCGACCCCCAAAAGTGTCAATAACACGGTCAATATGACCTACCGTTTCCACAACCACAACCGCACCCATCACGAAGCATAATGACATACTGTGAACAATATGCGAAATCTCACAACTCAGAAAACCCTTATCCAAAAAGCCCACGGAACCCGCGTCTCGCCTGCCTTGCCTGCCTTGCCTGCCTTGCCAGCCCCCATTCATCATATCACCCCTCCGCCTGAAGAGTTGCTCAAGACCATCCTGAGACCCGGAGCTCAGTCCTCCCGACCAAAGCTCGCCTGGCGGTCCCTGATCACCGCTAGGGCCGTGCGCAGACATTCCCAAACAAGCACCGAGTCAGAGTCCTGCCCACATTGCCCTCCCTCACTCTCCCTTATCCACACCAAGGCCCAGATTCAGCTGTCTTATCTGCCTTCCGCCTTGGAAAAAGTAGGTTTCCCTTGCAGGGCTTTACAGGGAGAAGTTTGCCTCCCTCTGGTCATCGAGGCGATGCTACGTGAATGGAGTGACGTCTGGAACGGTTGCAAATAGAGGACTTTAACCATTGGGAATCAGCTCCGTTGAGTCATGATGGAAGTCTTAAACCGTGGCGAAACTACCTCTACCAAAGTTTGTCAAAATAATCAGTAGCAGACAGACACCAAGTAGTCTCGTCAACGCGGTCGCGGTCGCGGTTACGCTCACTTGTCATGAACCATGGAAATGAGGCTAGCTAGCAGCCAAAAAAATCATGTCAGGAACCCATCGTGGCGCCACGCCGTGTGGCACCAGACTTTCTTAGTTCCAAACACCCATCCAGGAACAAAGGGCGTCATGCTGTTCCCGGGGCGATCTTTCTTACGCCTCTCGCGAGTCTCTCGGTTTTCGCAACCAAAGTTAGCATGGCAACCATGGGTTTATCTCTCCACTGTGGCTTTTTTCCTCGCTCCCAAACTGGAATTCCAACGTTCCCAACCACCTTTAGGCTTTGGGTAACACTCTCAACCCCCATTCTGCGCTAAAATTGGAAAGCTCGGGGTTATGCAACAGTCGATAACGGCGACTTACATTACCGCGGTACCGGCGACGGCAGCAAAAGGGCCCAGGTCTTTGGGTGTGTGGAAAAGCCACAAGTCGGTTTGGAATCTTAGTTTGGTTCCGCCTTGGCTCAGTTGGGACCATAGATAGAGTGAGGGTGAGACTCAGCGCCGACCCAGCAGCTCGGGTCCATGGAACTTACCGGTTGCGAAAGCAGAGTCGAGGCTCCGCCCGCCTCCTTCGGACCTCGGCGCGCCGCCTCGCAAAACGTCACCGGGTTCGAGGGTTGGGGGCCCAACGGCCGTTGCGAAACCCGGCCACCCCATGGCAGCGCCGAAGCAAAGTCGCCGGCGGGGAGGACCGACGGACGGACCATCCTCCCTCGTCTGACCCAGACATGACCCAAAGGCACCGAGTGGCCGATTCCCACCACCGCACCTCCGCCAAGCCGCACTTCTCTTTCGCAAGCCGAGCCGTCGCAAGGTCGTTCCGAATGTTGCCAACGGATGCCTACCGAGAGCGAGATATCTTCTTCTATTGCTGCTCGCTGCAAGAGCGGCATGACAATGGTTCGCCTGGTAAAACTCGGATGGTTCAACTTGCGCCTCCCCAGGGACTCGTCAATTCATCTCAAAATATGAGATTGACAGTGTTCGACCCAGTCCAAACTCGGTACCGAACACATGAGCCGAGTTACCCCTGTTTTCCCACTGTTTGCGGATACTTGCAGCTCCCTCTCGGTAGACTCGGCCGTCGGAAGATAGTGACCGAACGGAATAAGCAATATGTCGTCGAGGAACCCCAAGATTCCGGCTGGGTCGCCGAGGGATGATAAAACGTCGTGAGAATATCTGCCCTCCGTGGGGGGCCCAGGTCGTTTGAAGAAATAATGTCGACAAGGAGAACCCCTCGTCGACGAATCTCATAGCCAAGACTCTCCACGTGGATCCACGTGCAACTTTTGAGCCTGCCGGGCAGCATAGCAAATCCCAAAAGTGAACCCTGAAGAAGCTTTCCCCTGCAAAGCGGTCGGTGTCTAATTTTATCCAAGTGCGTTTTCAGCTCCATCAGGGTAATCAGTGTCATCTAAACAGCTGGCCTTCTAATTATACTTGTGAATGATATGTTTACCTCGGAATATAACTTCCCCCTCTCTCTATGATATGCACGGTCAGCATGTCTGCTAGGCCCAATTTCAATAAATTGATAGAAACGTACCATGCCAATGAAGTGTCATTATTGAGTGTAGCAATGCTACTTCACCGCACGTGTGTGTATATTTCGTGTCGATATTAGACGGATACCATATTCCATCTTTTCGTCCGGTGCTGGTTCTCCCTTTGTCCGACTTTTACGACCGCTCCGCATCCAACGGCTCGGACATGTGCAGCCTTGACCGGTGGGAGAGGTTACATCGTCACGTCGATACGTCGATAAGGACGGGGTAGAACGACCGATTCGGGCACCAGTGCCGCGGCAGTGAGGGGTTCGAGGGAGATGAGCATCAACCACCGTAGAGATGTTCCACCCATCATGAGTCAAATGTAGATCACGTTGTGGCTATTGCTTGTCACCTTCCCCAAATTCAACTGTAAAGTTGTTGTAATCTTGCTTGTGGCCCTGGTTCTTTAGCACATGCCACATCGTCAAGGTTAATCAGGGTGTTTATGTCTGGTTCGCCTCGTGTTGTCAAGAGGGGAGTTCATAGTTAATTGCATTTAGGTTAAGCAAAAAGGTTCCTTTATATATCATCACTGCTCGCCGCTTCTCTCGCATGCAGTTGGAATTTTCGTCCCCAGCCAGCGCCGCTTTGTCCTCTCGCTCGCCCGTCGATCTTTCTTCTCTCCCTCCGTCCGATCAAACTTCTCGCGTTGCGAAAAGAGCAGAAGATCCAGTCGCTACCATGAAGCCCACCAACCTCAAGATGCTCCTTGCCGGAGGCGCCCTCTCCTCCGGCGCCCTGGCCCAGACGAGCGGCGATCTGACCATCCTCGCCATGAACGTCGCTGGCCTGCCCGAGATCCTCCAGAACAACGAGGTGCCCGGCGACAAGACGACCAACTCGCGAACCATCGGGTCGTACTTTGCCAAGTACAACTACGACATCATCAACGTTCAAGAGGTGAGTCCTGAAAAGAGCAATGCAGCAATCTATTCCCGACAGCTGAAAAGCTATTTCCCATCATCGATCGCGTGGGTTGGGGTCCTGGGGAAAGCGCATGAGCCACATATTGCTCCGTCCCTGCGTCAATGCAAGGACATTCACGACTCGCGATCCCAGCATTTCCCATATGTCACCGTTTCAAGATTGAACTCTACTGCTATGATTAGCCATGTGCCTCCAAGGAATGGCAACAAATAGAAGAAGAAAAAAAGCACTTTAACTAACACACCATGAACAAGGACTTCAACTACCACGCTTACATCTACGAGACGGACACGCATCCCTACCGCACGGCAACCTCCGGCGGCGTGCCTCTCGGCTCCGGCCTCAATACCCTCGCCAACTATGACTGGATCGAATTCGAGCGCGTGAAGTGGTCAACCTGCTCCAATGCCTCCGGGTCCGACTGCCTGACCCCCAAGGGGTTCACCTTCATGCGCTTCCGGGTCGCAGAGGGCGTCTACGTGGACGTCTACAACCTCCACACCGACGCCGGCACCGAGGCCGACGACCTCACGGCCCGCAACAGCAACCTGAACCAGGTGGCCACCTACATCGACACCTGGTCCGTCGGCAACGCCGTCCTCGTCTTTGGCGACACAAACTCCCGCTACACCCGCACGTCGGACCAGATCGGCGTCTTCGCCTCGCAGAACGGCATGCGCGACGTCTGGCTCCAGCTCGAGCGCGGCGGCGTCGTGCCCACCGCCGAGACCCTCTGCGCCAACCCCAGCACCACAAACTACTGCGAGACGGTCGACAAGGCCTTTTACCGCGGCAACGCAGTGGTCAACCTCGAGGCCACCTACTTCAACTACGAGAGCAGCAAGTTCCTCCAGGCCAACGGCAGCATCCTCACCGACCACAACCCCATCACCGCAAACTTCACCTGGTCCCTCTCCTCCACCCTGCGCCAGTCCGACTTCTCCGGCGGGCCCCACGGCGATTGGTTCTCCGACCTGCCCGCGCTGGCCAGCAAGTCCAAGCCCAAGGCCTCGGTGTTGACTTTCCACGGCGCGAGCCGCCTCGACTCCGTCGCCGTCACGCTCGCCGACGGCACCGTCTTCACGCACGGCGGAACCGGTGGCACGGCCGCGACGCTGACGCTTGCTGCGACTGAGTACTGGACCGCGGCCAAGCTCTGCTGGGGCAAGAAGAGCGACGAGACGCGCAATTTTTACATCCAGGCGACGACCAGCACGGGCCGAACGGTCTCGGCCGGTACGACGACGTCGGATTGCGCGACGCACACGGCGCCTTCGGGTTGGCAGATTGTTGGATACTTGGGACGGGACGGGGATGAGATTGACAGGTTGGCATTTGTCTATGCGCCGCAGTAAAATGATGGTCCTTTTGCATTCTTTAATTTTTTTTAATGCGGAGCTCGGCAATCAGATAACGATGATAATTAACTTTAAATCCCACCGGATTGTCTCTGGTATATCGAATTCTGTGTACAATGATTTTTTTCCTTCCGTCGATCTTTGCTCTGTCTTGTCTTGTCTTGATTCGTCCCGGGTTCCTGATCATCCGTTGCACCGGTCACTCATGATCAGCACCGGGGGGGTGTACTTTGAGGTAATCTCTAAACACAAGGTCCTCAACTGCTTAGTGCGGTGCGATTTCGGCCGAGGAAAGCCTGGCAATCAGTCTATCGACTCTAGCAACCACGCGATTCATGAGTCAGGGGTCTGCTCCGAGGACGAAAAAGCCGTACGGATCGGCGAGAGAGCTTGATGCCTGACGACTGTACGCGGCATAGCGTCTGAAAAACACACACGCCCCCTTTTCTAGAACGGCACGAACGGCTGGCCCTAGCCAGGCTTGACTTGGGCACTTTGAAATTAGATCTTTGTTCTTCTTTGTCCATCACTTGTTCATTGTCGCGTTCCCTCCAGCGGTTTCTCGTTCACCGTTGGGAGCGACCAAAATAGTTAGCTAGTTTAGAATGATGCGAAAATGAATTACGAGACATGCACATGGCAGATATACTCGTATACCGGTCTCTCTAAAAGTCATGCTAACGGAATATTCCAGATTGCCTCGATCCTCTCTTTTGATAAGGTAATAGTTCGTTAATCTCCAGAAGAAAAAGGGCCGGGTGAGGATAGACCATTCGATATGGCTATTCACCAGCCAATAGGCAACCAAAGCGCCTCTTCTCGCCTATCCCCAGATCGAGACGGAAAAAGATGATCTTCAGGGACCAGCGTCGGCGTTCGGAGCTAAGCAGACGAACACGCTCTGGCCACCGCGCCAGAGAGGCTCGCACGTCCGTCGCTCCGGTTTGCCGGCTTAGAAGATGTCTCATTTCCATGCGACGGCCGCATTCTGGCATGAACCTGTAACAGGACCTTGAGCTGGTTTGAACTAAACCTTAGAGAACAGTGGCTTTTGACAAAACTCGATTGACTAAGAGTGGCTGATTAATGTCTGGATTTACTGTTGGAGGCGTTCTTGGGGGCAGAAGGCTGGATCGAACGGCGTCATCCCCAGCTCAAACCAGTTACCCTTTGAGGGCCCGTGTGTTAGCTGCCACCGAGCTTTACAGCTGGTGAGCTGCATTGTCCGATGTGAGAGTTATTGGGTGTGGCAAGGCTCCTTCGACCGGCCTTCACTAAAGTCGAGGGCAACCTCAAGCAATCGCCACGGAGTTCGGCCTCGACTCTTCTGGTGGCGGCTGACTTGAAGCACACAGCTTACGTCTTATGAGTAGATACCTTCACTGCGGTACCTTTGCAGTTCTGGTATGAAGGCCGAGTTGCCGCTACTGCAGATTTGAGAGTGCCGACAGCATCGAATCCTACCTTGACTACCTTAGGCCTAGATCCCCGGATGCCATAGCTCCTGATAGCTCTGCCATCTCAATTCGACAAACATTCGTCGGCCTCTGATCAGCGCGAGACTCTCTTAGCTTCCTGAACTTGGACGTTCCGAGTGATTCATGGCGTTAGACTATAGTAGGATACCCAATCTATATCAGAACGACGCGAGGAATGAGAAGTGTGAAGGGGACGAGTTGGCGACTTCCTGGGGCTCGCTTCCAGGATCTTGCTTCGAGGGTCAATATTCGATTCTGGTCGAAGTTGCGATAAAAACGTCATAGCACATTCTCGGGCTGCCGTGGTGCGAATCAGTTTACCACCAGCCATCCAATCTGAGTGCGCGGTGCCAACGCGATCTAAGATTGAAAGCATGCCAGCGAGGATATTCGAACGAAACCAGTATACATGAACATGACACTCACGGTTGATTGCCGTGCAACTTGCGTTATGTTGGTGATGACAAGTGCACAAAAGAGCGTCCACGTCAAGTAACATCGAATTTGCCATCTTGAAAAAGTCTGGCCAGCGCGCTGGAGCCACGATGCAGTGGTTTTCGAAGAACAGAGTTCAGCCAGGTTGCGGAACATGACACGATGTGCTACTAACATGAGACGGCGTCGAGATGATTGTGAGAGATTGGATGGGCGGGCAGGTCGGGGTGGAGACCGAAGGAGCAGTTTGCCCGCCACGCCCGCTACTCAGGGTCCAGCCGCTCCGGGGAAGCACGTCGAATGCCCGCCCGAGCGCCATAAGTGCGGCGGTCTCTGCAGTTTGCAAGCCTATTGTTAACCTCCGCCATGTCAGCCGAACGATGATATCACGCCTCGAAGTCGAGTTATGATAGGGTTGGAAGCATGTCGAGACGAAGATGGACTCCTAAACAATAGAGCACGGACAAGTAACACATTCGCGAGGCGTCTGGGTCGGTTTCGTGCCGTTCAACATCCAGCTTTGCGGATGACATACAGATGACGAGCTGGGACGGACGCAACGAGCGGAATAGACGAGCCAAGACCAACTCATGACATCCTTAGAAGCCCCCGGTTGGTGCTGTTACGTTTGCGATCATGGCCGGAAGACAGGATGAACTTCGCCGTGCCTTGCTGCATGCTTAGCATGCATATAAGCAGTTCTCAACTTCGTGATGAGGCAACATCGGACCCAGGAGCCAGGAACCAGTGTAGTGAGAAAAGCCGAGGATCCCGGATGCTACTGGAGAAAGTCGGATCCCGCTGGTCACACCTGGCACTATAGTGGACTTGTTGGTGATGATGAAGTTGTGGTGGAGCATGTTCCATTCCGGGCGAAATGTTTGCTTCCTGTTGGATTGTTGTCGTAAATGCAAGTGATAGTTGAGTAAACCTTGACCATTAGAGGAACCTCCCCCGGGCTCCTGGGATTAGTAGGCAAGGCCTTTGCAACGACTGAGCTTGCTACCGATCTACTGATTAATGAAGGACGTGCAACTTGCATCTCGCCCCTTGGTTGTCAAGATTGATCATGTTGGACGAGGCCCATCGACCTGTACTGACGTGATGTTTGCCAGACCTAAAACGCCGCCGAGTATTTGCTGATTAACGGGAGGCGAGGCCGCTATGCCATTTTGGGGACCATCAGAAGAACGCCTCGTTGGAGTATGCCAGTTCGAAGGTTCTGCATTACGGAGTACTTTCAGCGGAATTCTCATGTGATGAGACTGCTTGAAGGCGATGTCAAACACTTGACGTTATGCAACCCCTCTAGCCCTCTGACATCCGCGTTGTTTGGAAAGTGGCTGCTGGATGCTATACATCAAAGTGAACTTGCGTGACGGGCTCTCCAGAGCCCCGATGGAGCGGATAACTGCTTAAAATTGCAAAGCAATGAGTCGTGACCATTTATTGGGACACCTTCATTCCCCAGATTACCTTTAGAATGTATGCTGTGAAATGAGACAACGATCTTTCTTCAGAGCTCTTCATCGAGCGGCACAGATGCGAACCAATCGAAAACAAGCAGGGTGAGTGCTGGGCACTGACCAGGGAGCAACAGCTCTGAGAGTTTGATCTGGCTCAAGGTCCAGGCCTAGGAACCCCTGGATGTGCATTGGTGCTGCAGACAGCGAGTCGGAATCCTTCTCCCCTTGCGTTAGCCTGGCCATGGTGGATAGTTTGACGAGAACCAGTCAAAAGGCGTGGGTCGTCGGTATTACTATCGGTCTAGATAGAAATGAAAAGAGGAAGTTCTCTTGGTGGGATGTCGCCTCGAAATCAGCTCGTTGTTGGAGCTTGACGAATCTAGTTCACTGTCATTGAAGGACCCATTTGTATGCCTCCAGACACATCACTTGGTTACCTCACCCTCACAAATGGGTGGACATGCCACGCCATCTTCTGTATGGAGGAGCCAGAGAACACTAGAGTTTGCTTGAAAAGCAAGGTACTTTCCCCCCTCTATGATAAGGAGGTCTATGTGGAATTTCCGTAAACAGCCCGGAAGCCCGTTGTAAGGCGTGGCGTTACGATGAAGCTGGTGTTGACAACTTGACACTCGTGAGATTTCTTCCGCTGTAAGTGGGCGGATCAAGTTGCGGGTCATTCAGGTCGGCCAAGGGCAGAAATTTTGCTGCCGGCCAAGGATGAGCAAATGAGGGCATGATATCTTTGTAACTGTACCCGGTTACAGTTGGATGATCCGGCAGGCCGGTCAAGATGATTGAAGCTCCCTGGTCACCGCTGCAGCGTTGGAAATGAGGGACCCTTGAAGACGCCCGGAGAATTCCGGTCAATGGTAGCCGTACATAGGCTCGACACATTGTCGTGAAGAATATTCAACTATGATGTACTGAGGGTCCATATGCTCTTCTGGACTCTTTATGCTTTTGAGCTGGCGACGGTATTCAGATTCCCGAATTCGCCCACCGGGAAGACTCGTTGATACGGGATCAGTCGACGAGGAAACAGGTGGTACCAAGGTTGACAATGGCTTGTCTACTCCGTAGCGTGGATGGCGGAGAGTTCGCGAGAGCTCGCTGCAGTGCTCCAAGCCGGGGCAGGATCAAGGCCTGGCACCGGCACCTCTGCACGATGTCTTCCGTCTTGGTGGGTGGTCCGCACGTGCCTATAACGAGGCGGTTAGCAGACAGGGGCCATGTTCAGTTGCAGTTTGCCCTCTTCCCAAAAGGTATGTACCCCGGCAGCCAGACCCGCAGCGAGGTGACGAGAACTGAATCGAGGAACTGTATTGGCACATCCGGCCGCCGCCCAGGGCTGTGCGAAGTTGTGATCTGAGAAGAGCTTGGAGCTGCAGGTACCATAGGCGGAAAAGGGTGCAGTAGCGGTGCCGCTGGGCTACAACGAGCGCGCTAGGAAGTCGATGCCGGAGGTTACTCACTTTCTTGGTGACAGACTCGGCCGGGACAAGTGCTCGAAGCTCCCGAGTTCTACTCCGTAGTGTGCTCTGGCTTGCCTCTGGTGTCTGAATATGGTCAAGCAATGACCCAAGCTTGCAGGGCCAAGAGGAGGCCAAGGACGGGGACCCGGATGGCGGCGTTGGACAGCGGGGGGAAGGGCCAAATGCTGGGAGCTGGAACCAACTGGTTGATAGACCGTTGTCCAACTGGTCGGCCAGCAAGATTCACGAGATACCCTGTCGTGCATGTCTGGACTCTGGAGTCCTGGATTCATCCTTTTTCCCCTTGTGCGGCAGCCGGGTCTCGCCTCTTGTCCGTTGCAAGTTCAGACGACCAGGGCATCGGATGGTGACCGCTCCGCCAGGTCAGGTACCCGGTGACGTCGGGTGGAATACGGGACGAAGGATCGCAGCTGTTGGTGACAAGCTGTAGTGTGATTATTGATATATGGATACGTGACGGGCGAGATGGAGCTGGAAACCGGGGTTTGCTAAGCCGCAGCCCGCAAGGGCCGGTGAGGACTGACGACTGACGACGGAACATCCGAGCTTGGCGAAGAAGAACCCCTGAGGACGATGATTCCAGTTTTGGACACGATACGGGGTACACCGTACGGATATGGATCTGGCCATCCATCGTAGATCAGCCAGAGTTGTACAGAAGTTGGATTTTTCGTGAAGTACGAGAGCCACAACTAATAAGGTGCGGATGAAAAATTCGGGTGCATTTCATTGAGGAGTGGAAGCTTGGGAAGGTAGGACAGAAGGGTGCTCAGATGTATGTATTACATAATCGAGAATTTGTCCAGCGCCTTCTACAGCGGACGTGCCCGCTGAATAGCTGCAGTTTAGCGGTTGTACTACGTAAGCATACGATATTGGAAGAGGGGAAAGTGCGCGCACCTCCAAAAAATAGCAGGAGGTATGTATCCGTAAACCTCGAGGAAGGTGCAAATACCATCTAGTGCCTGCCGATTTGGAATAGGCACCTATTGGGCGCAATTGCCTCAGGCTTCTGTTTCCTTTTCAGGAACCTCCGTGGGAGGGACGTTGCCGCCAAGATCATCAACTTCTTCTTCCTCCTCCTCCCCCTCCGCCTCGAAGTCATATAGTCTCGTAACCTCATCAATGCCAAAGATTTTACAGCCACAGCCACCGCCGCCTTGGGTTCTTCCGTTTTCTTTCTTCCTCCTCTCTGCGATATACGACGCTCGCCTGATGATTGCCTCCCGCTATTGGAGTCACTGCAGGACTTTATGCCCAACCACTCGCCGCATCGCGCAGCATCTCGGAGATGAGGTGCGCAACGGTGGGCGGCCCGGGATAAAGTGACATATCATGGAATAAGCAAAGAAGGCTTCGGCCACCACTTCGAATGCGACATCAACACCTGAATAAGCAACCCGTCAAGCCACTCTTTGCCACCGCGGCAGTGCCATTCTGCCAGACATCCAAATTTGCTGTACCGTCGCCCGATGTCAAATGGAAGATTGGGCCGTGAAGCGTCGTCCTGAACCATACTTGCACCCCGGCGCATGTAACATCATAGCCGAACAATACCAGCTAGTCCTTCCTTCGCAAAGGCGCCAGAGAAACTACACGGAACACCAGGGCATGGCACCAATTACAGATAGGTGCATATCCCGCTTCTATTCATGTCGCCCATCACACATATCACCTACCTCGCATTGCGCCGTGCATGCTACATATTCCCATCTTCATCAGCCGCATATGCTTTTGCAGAAACAACTTGCCGGTCGATGCTGATCAGTACCCGATACCGGCGGAGCGGCTTGTTATCCTGAACGCCTCTACGATGGTTCAACCTCCATCCCTGAGCAAAGAGCGCACACTCGCTTCGCGGCCTTCCCCAGGCCAATTTTGCCCGGCGGCTCAGCATGATCGAGGTGGCATGATACTCAAAGACATCTGACCAGGACTGTCTCTGGCTACTCTGCCCTGGCGAGCACGGGACAGCCTCAAACCTAGAATGAGCCACTTGCACTAGAGCCGAGAAACAGTCTTAGATGAGGCCACATCTATGGCTGACGGCTTGTGGGCGCGGCACGCCAGCGACTCAGAAGCATTTACGTTTATTTGTTGATCAATGACCAGCAAATCTTTTCTTCCGGTTGATAACGCGATTCAAACAATAGCCGTGCGGGCGGAGACGATTTAGGCTGGCATCCTTTGGTCGCAACGGGAAATCTACATTCAATCACGGCATTGTCCAATTATCGACAGTAAAGGGATTCATCAGCCTTGGGGGAGCATTCAATCTCAAGCCGGCAGCGCAAAGAAACAGCGGCCGTCAACACAAGCTGACAGCGGTGCCCTGAGAGACACAAATCGAAGCTAGAGATGCCCTGCGCTCTTAGCTTCACTCAACTTCGCCCTGTGGTACGGCTGACGAGGGGCCAAGACCAAGTGTCAACGAAGACGTCAATGTAAGAGAAGCAATGTGCATTCGGGAAGAAAAAAACATTGTTCATGGTCGTGCGCAATCAACAGCAGGATGTCCTGATAGCCTCGCTTGGTTTGACTTGCACAAATATGCGCCCAGTTATTGCGGTTCGGTTGCTGTGGCAAAACAAGCAACAAAAAGCCGATCAACCTTGCCATGTCAAGCGGGCGTTTAACAATTAGCATGCCGGCGCGACTCGTTGTGCCTCCGCTGGCTCTCCTTTGGGAGAGTTGCTTATTATTAATTAGCATTCAAGAATCAAGACAGGTCGACTGTAAGTAGCAATGGAGCAGACATGATATCAAATTCAGTGGGCTTTCCCCGATTTGAATGGAGGATCGTGGCCGAAAAGGGCTCATTGGGCCCGAGTATTGACTGAATCGATGGGCACGTTGCGGCATATCCGCTCTCTCTTCTACCACTTCGGATCCCTTCGTCTGCAAGAGAAAGCGAGGTTCCGGTAGGTCGTGACCTAAAGGACCCAGCGCGTGGGTCGCCGTACTTCTCGTCCGCCCGTGTGGGAGCCGCTCATCGGGTCACCCGTCAACAGACATTGATTATTAGCTCAGCACTTGCGGCCAAAAGCTATTCGCAAGGTCATATCCATTAACGACGTTGCTCCTGAGAGCCAAGAGCCTCCACTGCCATGAGCTAGCCCGCAAACAGACTGGAGACTGGAAGCGTTGGACCCAGCAACCTGGGGGAGGGTATGATAACGAAGTGCAGGCCACAAGGGCCGAGACCGCGACTCACGAGAACTCGAGACCAAGATATCCGAAAAAGAAGGAGGAGGACAAGTGGTCCAAGTCCCCGCCGGACAGGAGCTCTGTGGGTTAACTCGTCTGCATCACACGCTGCGCAACACACGTCAACTTCCTTGCCAACTTTGTCCTGAGCTGAGTTGATGTGTCGTTCGTCGTATTCTCCCTGGCAAGCGGAACCTGCCCTGCAGGCAGCAAACAGCAAGGGAAACGAGAAGGAGAAGGGAGGCAACGCCACAAGCTCTGTTCGAGGGCTGCAGACGAAGGTTTGACGTCCCGCACAAGTGCCCGTGAGTCTGATGAGAGGATCAGAATCAGGGCGACGGATTAATGACAGCCTTCAGCGATGCAGCAGTAGGTATGGGCATTCCCCAGACGGTCGACGGTCTACCCCTGGTCACTGAGTTTTATTTATCACCACGCTTTCTCGACAACCGTCGACAATTCGGCGTAATACTTTCCTCGCTGATGAGCAATGAGGGAAGGGAAATGGGTGCGCGAGCAAGGAAAGGTTTCCTCCCTAGCCCTAGACTAAAGCCCGGGAGAGACCCCGTCGTTCACTAACAGCCCCCCTGTCGTTGGACCTGGATCCCAGGCCACCCGCTCCAGGCACACACATGTTGGTGCAATTGGTTTTTTGTCAACTGAGCCGGTTGGTTCCTAGGGGCACGCCCAAGGGCGTGTCGCGTGAGGGTCTCGATACCGGGGGAGGGGGACGGAGGGAGCTGGGTGGGAAGAAGAAGAAAAAAAAACGAGGAGGGAAAACGTCGAGCAATGGCAAGGAGCAAGCCGTTAGGTTGGGAGGGACCACTGGGGACCAGGCCGCTGCGAGCAAGGGGTTGTTGAGTCTAAGCAACTACCTACGCAAACCCAGGCCACTGACGCAGCAAGTGTACGAATCACATTTTGTAGCTGACGAAGCAAGCAGCAAAGTACAGGGCTCACCTTACCTCGCCTTCGGAATGCATGTGGGCAAGCAACGCAACACGGAGCGTGGTGGAGCTGGGAACTGAAGGGCTCCCTCCTGGTTGGAACGTCGGCGCAAAGGTGGAAGCAATCGTGGATTCCAAGGAAGCAGAAACTCCAAGGGGAAACGACTTGCGGATGGATGTGGTTCCTGGAATTGGGTTGGGAAATTTGCTGGTGTCCGCCACTGCCCTCGGCCAAGATTCCTTTGCGCCTCGCACTTTGGTGGCGCAGTC
>JFFI01001395.1:14176-56154 GCA_001563125.1 Colletotrichum salicis | reverse complement strand
TCGTCAATATTCAGATTTACTACTAAGTACAAACAATAAAAGAAAATACCATATCATGGCTTGAACATGGGAGGCTTAGAGGCCATATTTTAGCTGGCCTCTAGTGGGTAACCACTTGACCACATTTCGTTAGAGAGGTTAGAGGGAAGTTTGACTATGTACCCTTGGCATGAGGAAGTTAGAAAAAGAAAAGAAAGAAAAGCATAAGCCATTATCTTGACTTGAACGTGGGAAGCCAAGAGACTATATATTAGTTAGCCTCTAGTGGTTAACCACTGGACCACGTTCGATGATGATGGTTAAGACAAAACGGTACTATATACCTACGAGCCCAGCTTCTTTGAGCTATAGTAACAATACCTATCCGAGTACGACGAGACAGCATCAGCAGCAGTTCACAGCATGAAGTAGACATTCAAATGATAATGAACACAATTTCATTAATATTGTTATTCCAACGTTCCTATCCTATCGACATATGCCTCAAACCATTCCCTCGAGTGAGGTCATGTGGATCACTGGATCCTGGCCTTAAATACTGTCTTGGTCGACCTCGACATGAATTCAACCGCTCGCCCACCGGACGAGTTTTTGTGATCGCATAGACCACTGGGCCCCGGTCTCAAGACACCGTCTCAATTGACCTTAGCGGGGCATGAACCGCTCGTCCTTCATACGATCGTTTGAAAACACGACGAGTAGTTCATCGTTTCTGGGTCACACTTCAACTCGAACTGAGCGGCGCTGTCGTTTTTGTAGTTATAACGGAGCCAGGGGCCACGCGACAAGTTGCTAGGCTTGACCAGATTCTTGCCACAGGATCTGGTTCATGGGAATCCCTTGGGCAGTAGATAGTTCCATTCATGCGCATCCATTGTACCATGAAAAGCAGCAGCGTAGCGGTTGGCAAGTTCGGCATAATGGTACCAGCTGCGCGTGGTTCTAAGCAACGGCTTGTTGGCTCGACGGAAGACGAGGATGTGAGTCCATTCAAAATCGTTGAGTGTCGGCTGCTGCGGACAGTTGTCCATGACGTGCTCCTTGGTGTTGCAGAATGGACAGCCCACCAAATCGCCTCGAGCATCAGGCCAAACGCAAGCCAGGAAATGGTGGCCTTTGCCCGAGCAACTGCCACAAGCCACATTAGCGCAATCTTGATCCCTCTTCAAGTACTCAAAGTCTCTGGAGTCAAAGTCCAGATCTTTGAACCTCAGGTGAGAGTCGGGGTCTGATGCCTTCTTGAATCCCTGGCGGTTCTTGCTGTGCGGATTCTTGCGGCGGTGTCCAGGGTGTTTTGGTGACGCGGGGCTTTGCACATTTGAAAGCGGCGACTGGGAGTAAAGCTGGCTTGAAGAGACAAGAGCCATTGTTTTTGAGGACTCTGGGGATGGCATATCATCTTCCTGTCCGTCAGTGGTGGGTCGCTGAGCTTGACCGTTGCTAGTGAACGACATAGTAGCCTCTTGCTTAGCCACCTCGTGGTCATTGCGGCGGCTTTCAAACAGGCCATCGGTCTGTTAGTCAGTCGTGCCGCTCTAATCAAGGCCCGTTCCATGTTTGAGTTGTATGGATAACGGGCGGCTGAAAAATCTCTCGGTAGAGTGAGAAAGAGGGGGGGGAGGAGAGCCGGACAGATCGAGGACTACAGCTGGAGCATGACCAGTGTTCTTGTCATCCCGCGATGCTTGAGCGCCTTGCTCAAAACGGGACACAGCAGTGAAGATAGAACCATTGCTATGCTTCATAATCTTGTCGAGAATTTCGTGGGCCTGCTCTCGTGGCCCGTGTAAGGCGAACACATCGTCCGCTATCAAGTCGACGACTGCCTGGCCAGGGCGGTGGCTGGTGACTTGGCTGATGCCATCGGTATCAGCGGTAACTTGGAGTCGGCCAAACACGGGTTTGGCCGGAGGTGATGATTGCCGGGCTCGCTTGGTGTCGCGAGGACTGTTTGTTCGAGAGCGATCTCGTTGGTTTGCGCGCCGAGGCGCGTCTTTAGGATCCATGATTGACTAGTAAGACGATGAGAATTGGTACTCAATACTGAATGAATCATATGAGTTGTACTTACCTTCACTTGACAAAACAAGGCTGGTGTTTGTGTCAATTGGAGAGTGTGGATCGTGGATGAAGGAATTTAGGATGGGGAGAGGTGGGATTTGTGGAAGGTGAAAGAGGAGAAGGTAGGTAGCGAGTAGGAGAAAAATTGAAGTGGAAGGAGAGGTCTGAATGTGGCGGTCTTTCCTCACGCGAAGTACGTATTCGCCAAGTGGACCTTTCTGAAAGAATATACCTGCCTCCCAAAATTGCAAATTACATCTTTCATAACATTACTTTGTCTTTCGTCGCCGTGGATATCATGTTATTCAGTCAGATATTCAATTTCAGTATCACCCTAGGTTCACCTTTGAGCTGGATGAACGGCAGGCGACTGAGAGGTCCACTAGTAGACGGGTCACCGCCTGGGCAATTGACGAAGGTGAGACAGGAAGGAGGTACCACGCACCTTCCAACTTGGTTCTCCGGGTCACACGGCCTCATCTGATGTCTCAAGGTTCGTAGACGCCACAGGTGAAGCCTCTATAGGTCGGGTCAATTCCATTCCTGTCACCAGCACAGCAGGCGCCTTCTAGGCCGGGGGTCAGGTCAAACTGTGGCGTGGTGGTGGAATAGTTAATGGTCAACAATCAATTTACGCCAACCAGCCTACTCGACGACAGGCTTAGAGAGAGTACTCGAGTTCGAGTCCCAGCAAGTGCACCAGAGATGTAGCCCCCAGTTCAGCACCGGGGGAGGAGGGGAGGAGAGGGGGGGTGAACTCTTTTGCTGTGCCATTGTATGGATGGAATTGAATTTTTCTTTGCGTCAAATTGAATAAGTTGTTTCTTTTTGGTCAGATATCTGTAGAGCGAAGAAACATGAGTACGGTCGGGGAAAATGGGCCACTAAGGATATAAAGAGTTGGGAGGTGAATAGGCGCCAGTCAAGCGGATGGGAAGGAGGGAGGTGAAGGACAGGAATTTCGAAGGTGGACACGAGAATATTGTGATAAACTGAAATCTACTACCTTAGATACTGAGGTATCACACCTTAGGTTCCAGGTCATTCACAGGCTTATCACAGAGGTAGGTGTAGCTACCTCGCGAAACACCTGAGTGAATTGAAGGCTGGTTTATGCCGGCGGTATCGGTCGTGACCTGAACTACGAGGAGGGCGCGAAAAGAAGGCATTTATTACGCACACAGAAAATCTAGAGCAGTCTTACGAGGTACGCATGACCTGAATTTAATGCAGGATATGATGGCACGATTGACGCAATGTGTACGCCTACACAATGATCATTTAATGCTTGCGTCCAACCTACAGATGAGCGAGTTACAAATACATCACTTTCCCAACTAGGCCTTCGCGCCAATTTAAGTTACCTTATTTGCGCAACGAATTCGTTCGTCACAGCCATCATCCGGGGAAGCAGGTTGTCAAGAAGTCAGGCCTGGGGCCGGCTTGGCACGGGAAAGTGGGGCCGACAATGGCGGTGGGTGTACGGAGTATTCCAAGTCCACAGCATCGACACGCGGTGGTCTCTGCATTTGGACCTTACACTCTGGGCGCACCAGTTTTCGTGAGTCTGCAAAGTAAGGCAATGTTGTTGTGTCGGTAGGAACCCAAGAATGGTGCTTTGCAAGAGTGATGGCTTATTTCTCGCTTGAATTAGTACCTGCTGCTGCCTGATATTGTTTGGGTAAGGTAGGTCGACGGATTGGACATCCGACCTCACCTCTTATTTCCGAGGTTTGTCAACCGGAAACCGAGCAACACTGTCATATAAGGAAGAAGGATGACTCCTTCTGGTTGTTCACTTCTCCTGCTTCGAATAGCTTCGTTTGCGCATTGCTTGATCGTATCCCCTCAGGCTGAAGAAATAGGCCATCAGACGACTGTCGTTTCACTTCCAGTGTGTCATTATCATTGAACCAGAACTCACTCAACACTTTTCCCATACACAAATTACCTACCATGGTGAACCCATCTCAGCACGGCTGTGGTGTAGTCTCGGTGGCACCAACGTCAGCCGACTTGGAGTTGGCTCCCATTCCGGACCCTGCACCGGTCGCGACTGCCCCCTCTCCGACCGGCGCCACCCCGTCAAAAGACGCTGACCCTTTCCTGGTTACCTTTGCACAGCCGCATGATGCCGAGAATCCTCTCGACTGGCCCGCAGGTCGAAAGTGGATGGTCACCGACGTGCTCTCGGCCACGGGGTTCAATCGCATCATGGTTTCAACAATCATGGCGCCCGCCCTGACAAACATCGCGGCGGAGCTCGACATGACCTCCACCGAGTCCGCCATGGCGTTGTCCATCTACCTCCTCGCCACCGCCTTTGGGCCCCTCGTAATGGGACCACTGTCCGAGATCTACGGTCGGCAGGTCGTCCTCCATACCTCGAGCGTGTGGTTTGTAATCTGGAACGTGCTCTGTGGGTTCGCAAACACCAAGGGAACGCTCATTGCTGCTCGCTTTCTGGCTGGCTTCGGCGCCAGTTCTATCTATGCCCTCGGAGGTGGAGTGCTTGGCGACATCTGGCGCCCTGAGCAGAGAGGCCAGTCTCTTGGGTTCTATCTTCTCATACCTCTGCTGGGCGCAGCCGTTGGTGAGGTGGCCGAGCTTTGCACCCAACCATGCTAACCCCTTCCAGGCCCAATCATTGGCGGCTTCATCGCGGCGCGTACGACATGGCGATGGATGTTCTGGTCCACTTCCATGTTCCAAGCCGTCATGATAGTCGTCTCCTTCTTCAGCTTCCCAGAGTGCTACGCTCCGCTCATCCTACGCCGGCGGGCTGCTCGTCTCCGCAAGGAAACCGGCGATACGAGATACTACACGTTCAGCGAGAGAATAGACGCTGGCAAGTCCACTTTGGCGGTCATCAGAAACTCCCTCACACGACCGCTTCGACTGCTGCTCTTCCATCCCATCATTCAGGTGTCGGCCGTCCTGTCAGGATTCAACTACGGTATCTTATATGTCACACTGTCGACCTTTGCAGACATCTGGAAACAACAATACGGCCAGTCTGTGGAGATTAGCGGACTGCACTACATCGCCTGCTCTTTTGGCGAGCTTGTTGGATCCCAATTTGGTGGGCTGATGATGGACCGCTTGTACAAGCGTCGAGACCAACCTACACCAGAGTCTCGAGTCATGCTCGCATTCTTTGGTATTATTCCGGCCTGGCTGGGTACTCTGTTCTACGGCTGGACAGCACAGTATCGTCTCTACTGGCTGATCGTCGATGTCGGAGTTGTCGTCATGATGTTTGGCATGCAGCTAAGTGGAATGCCTAGTAAGTCTGATTTGATCGATTGGTGACATGGCTGACGAGTTATTAGTGACGGCCTATGTGATCGACGCATACGCAGAGCATACTAGCAGTGCCATGGCAGCGATTCAGTTTGCCAAGAGCTTAACTGCTTTCTTGTTCCCGTTGTTTGCCCCGAGCATGTATCACGCACTCGGATACGGCTGGGCCAATAGTTTGATGGCCCTGGTGGGCGCAATGCTTGCTGTTCCCCTTTCTATTCTTATCTGGAAGAAGGGAGCCCGGCTGAGAGCTAGGGCGATTTCGACGTATTGAGTGGTATTCCTATACCGTAGACTTCGAGCCACCTATGTAGGCAGTCAGTAATAGCAGCAGTCATAGTAGGAGTAATAGCAGGAATAGGAACAAGTGAAAGAAAGCCAAGGTAGGTATTAAGCGGTCAATTATTGCGCTACCTAAGGTACTTGGTAAGACGGGATGGCTTAAGAAGCACAACCTTACCTTGGAAGATGCCTTGCGAACGTACCTGCCTCGCGTGATTGCCTCACGTACCTGCCTCACCTGACCATGCCTTCCTTTTCCTATCCACATACATACCAACGCATCTGATTTCTTCCTCTTCAACCTCCCTGAAAATATTCCAACATCAACGAACGGAAAAAAAGCACATCCAGCTAAACTACCCAAGTAAGTGCGACGAATGGCAAACTCCTTCAGTGATTGACCCGCGTCACAGCATGGCATCCAACAGTCGCAGCGGCATCGAGGCCAACACCAAGAACGACCAGGAGAGATTCGATGGCACTCTTGCTCCTCACCGCAAGAACAGAAAGCTTCTCATGGTCATGGGTTTACCTTTTGCAGAGACCAGGAACCAAGTCGAGGCCTTCCTCAAGTCGAAGCTCAACAAGCCGGACTCTGCCAACTTCCACTGGCCGCCCTCGAAGGATCCCCGACAGAGTCTCCCGTCGAGTCATCATGGAGAAGTGTTCATTTCGTTCGCGGAGCGGATCGACTGCCACGGAGCTGGACGAAACCTCAAAGGAGTCATTTACCCAGCACGAGGAGGCCCACGCGAGCTGAGTGTCAAGGTAGACAGAGGCAGGAACCTGGTAGTTCAACTTCCCCTCGATATGAAATGCTTTCCTAATAGCAATTCAGGATTTACAGGCTGCTGTCGGACGCAACACTGTCAATACCAATGCGTTCGCCGGCGCCGTGGCAACATCTCGACCACAACTCAACCTTCCTGTTCCATCGCCGTCCACCACAACCGCTGCTACAGCAGCACCAGTGCCTCCCGTCCTGCCCGCATCGGCCACAGCCTCTTCTGAGCAATTCCGCCTCGGCACGATGGAAAGACTCTTGGCTTTTCTCCAGGACGAGATGAAGGCTACAACTGATGGCGATCGCATGCGCATGTCGGAAGATTTCTTCCTCAATGAGATCCGCATCAGATGGGAGAGATATGGAAACGCCGGTGCTGTCGCTTCTGATGCTGCTGCTAGACAACGTTGGTGAGGAAACTCTCGCCGCTCCTTCACCATCTCGACGCCAGTCCGGAGGCGCCGACTTTGATGCCAACCAGCCGAGTACTCGACCGAGGCCTATTCTCTCCAGCATGATTCATTCCCAGGCGAAAGCCTTTTTTCTCTGTTCTGCTAGGCGGAAGTCTGAAGTTAATTTTCTTGCTAGGCGAAAGCCTAAGGGTTGGAAATTTTTGGACCGCAGTCCTAAAGTCATCCTGGCGGCCCTAGAGCAATCTACGGGTAGGGTTCGATTCACTAGCAATTCATTCCTGTACCCTCGTGGACGGAAACTGCACATGGTTCTCTGATTTAAGCGATGAGGAGCGGGCGGTGGCTGGGATATGTAAAGAGTGCCTCCATGTGGTCAGTGGTCATGTCGGGATCACTGCTACAGGACGTGTGGACTGTCCACACAACAAGATGAAGGACACATGGACGACGTGGCTTCAATTTGCACAGACGTTCATCATCTGTTCAGAGTCCCATGTGTCAGATTTGAATATTTTTGTACTGATATATTTAGCTGTAGCGACACTACTTTGATTAGTGTCGCCTTCGTCAGCATAACTGAAGTCATCGTCGCTGGCATTATCACCATCGTTGCCCTAGGTCAAACGCTCGTGGATCAGGTGTTTGAGCTCAAGGAGCTCGATCCTCTGCCTCGCCGTACGAGATCTTAATCTCGCTGGGCCAGTATCTCCGTCAGATTTGGTCTCGCTTATTGCTCTCTTCGTTTCCGCTTCTGCGTTCGTTAGGAGAGAGTTTCTTTTGGGGGGAGAGGGGGGGCATATTTCTTCACTCTTTTGTTTACCAAGCTAGATTTAAAGGGTACAAAAGCATAACCACCTTGAGCAAGCTCTTAGATAGTTAGGTTAGTGCGATTTAAGCCTTGTTGCGGGCCGTTGAGAATATGAAAGAGGCGCAAGAAACCTAGATGCTGTGTATTAGCTTAGCAAGGACGCTCAGGCACCCAATCCTCGCGAGGGAAAGCGTCCGGATAAGAGGACTGGAACAGGAACACGCATGAAGCAACCTCAAAGTACCGGGAGCGCCTGCAGTTGCTGCGTTTCTGGGATGACGGCAGACGAGCGGAAGCTGAGATACTCCCGTCGTCACTTGAGTCTACGCTTTGGATGGCAGCGATTGAGACGGGGTCCAGGCCCTTATTGAACAAGCCGAGATGGATATCGTTCACTGCTTTAGTCAAGTCTCGGAGTAGGGAGAGTGCCAAATACCTACGACTCTTAGGGGTAAGAGACGCAGACGTCCTCGACATAGCGAACCTGGAAAGCGATGCTTCCCGGTCAAGTGCTTCGAGAAGGATGGCTAGCGCAAGTTTTTATACGGACATAAGGTCAAAGGCAGAGGCGGCAATCAGCAATAAGCATGAACTTTGCTCCACAGGCGTTGCCTCAAGGAGCGTTGCTATTTGCACTCAGATCTTTCTTTATCTGCTCATGCCCAGTTTGGGCTTCTTATGCCACTTCTCCCTCAATCACTTCCCCTTCAGTCACTTCCAGCCAGCCCACCATCATCCACCAATCCCAAGCCGCGTCGCTGCCGTCCACTTCGATGATGATGTTGTCTTTATCCAACCCCGTTGGGCCATGAGGCCCACAAAGGAACAGTCTATTTCCTTCTGGCCGTTGGCCTCCACGAAACAGAACCGTTTCGACCCACAAAGCCAGACAATTGCCTTTTCCCATGCACTGGCCTTGATCACATCGACGCTGTCAAGGCGAAGGACCATTGCATGATGGCTAGTCCACCATTGGACTGATGCATCATCGGCATTGAGAAGTGGTGCCACCTCTGTCACATTTCGCCACGGTTTGGGGCCATCATCTGAGCAGTGAGCCTTCATCTCGGCAAGTATGCTGTCGGGTGCCGGAGTGAGGTCCTGCAGGCTCGGCCACCGCATGGAGAGCACGTCGGCTACAGCAGAAGCTGTGTCATCAGTATCTGCTGCCGACCCCCCTTAGGAATTGTCTCGGTGATGCGTTTAGTACATCTTTCGACAAGCAACCTCATCACCTGGGGGTAGACGTCGCTAACCTCACCCAGACACTCCGTGAGTCGTCTCATCAAGGCGCCGACGTAGCGGTCGTCCCACTCTGGTTTGTCAAATACCGAAAAGACGGCAGCAATGAGGCTGACCGTGCTTTGAACTGAGAGGTCCGGCTCAACGGCGTTGCCGTTCCAGTTCTGACAGATCAGCAACGGCTCGTACTCCAACGTCGCGCTTTCCGATCCGCCCGCGACGATTGCACTAGAGAAACCAGGACCTGCCTCGCTGAGAAATTCGGATAGTCGCGTCTTCGTAGTAGTGTGGGAATCCTCCAGGGCATTGAACCGTCCCTCTAGATTGTGGATCGTCTGCTTGTCCTCGGTTCCTGTGGTCTGTGGGCTGTTGAATTTCGAGCGTGTGGACCTTTTGTTGTCTGTTGGTCTCTGTGGCCTGCAGGTCGTTGACCTGTGCCTTGAGCGTGTGGATCTTCTGCTTGTCCACAGTCTCTATGGCCTTCAGGTTGCTAGCGTCTGTCTCGAGAGTGCTGATCTTGTGTTTATTGTTCGCTTCTGTGGTCCGCAGGGCGTTGACCTTTGCTTCGAGTACGCGGATCTTCTCTTGATGCCTCATCTCTGTCGCTTGTGAGGCCTTTTTTGCTGCTTCCACTTCATTCTCTCGTAGCAGGATTGTCTCGTTGGACTGTCTGCGAATGTCGCCAAGCTGATTCGTAAGCATCGAGGTCACCTCTTCGCTTGATGCCAACTTTTCTTTGTACTCTCCTAAGCTCCACTCCAGGTTATTACGCGAGGTCCGGACATCGTTCAAACTCGACGTCAGTTCGCCGACTTTGATGGTCTGCGCGTCGAGGTCGGCTTTCAAAGCCTCCGTCTTCTTTGACGCCTCAAGCTTGTCGTCCGTGAGAGACTTGGTCGTTGACTCTAGTGTCGACTTTGACTGTTGTAGCTCCTGTACATCCTGCTTGGCCTTCTCTGCTTCTGCTCCAGCTGAGACCAGTTGATTCTGCAAGACGACTACTCCTTGCTTCTGCTTCTCCAACTCGTCCTTCACCCCCTGTAGCACTCCGCTGAGGTGCTGCGTCTGGCCGTTGGCCGTTTCGAGCTTGTTCTTGATCGTAGCCATGTCCCGCTCCCCCTTTTCCACATAGTGATTGAAGTTGACGATATCGTTGAATAATTTCCTCTCTAGTATCCCAACTTTGCAGTGTGCTTCACACGATTCCTTCTTTTTATCATCAACGCTGCGTTGAGCCTTTTCATTTCCACACTGTGGTTTTCAATCATCGATTTTTTGAATGCCTCTGCCGCGGTCTCGCGCTGCTCTGCAAGCTCTCGTAGGCGCTTCTCCGTTTCCAACTTCGTCTCGGTATTTGTCAATGATTCTTCCAACTGTTGGATCTTACGGCGGAAATTTTGCATTGTATCAGCGTTCGATTCCAGCTCGGTCTCCGCATCGTCAAGTCGTTTCTGATAGGTCGCGTCCATTGTTGCTTCTTCATCCCCCGTTTTGTCAAGCATCGGCTGATTGTTCTCCATGGGCACTGGTAGGTTGCGTGGAAAGAGGACTCCAACACCAACATGTATCAGGTGTGTTAAGAGGCCAGGGAAAGGGGTGGTTAGGAAAGTGCTCTCAGCGCAAGGGCAGTCGCCCTCCTTCCTTCCAAATTCCTAAGGGTGCCTGCCTTTAAAGAGACAACTTACATTGGATGGTTATTGATGTGCGCCTTCCTCGTTTACCAAGTGGGCCTCTTCCCTGACAAACTGAATTGGGACGTACCTTCCCTCCCCAAGAACCGGCCTGAGCTTAAGTCAGCCACTTTGATACATCGAGCAAAAAAAGAAACAAAACATGACGGGTTTGCACACGATCAATATTGTCGAGAACCTTGACAAAGCCTCACTATCGCCAGGGCAGCCGTATGGTAATTGACAAATCCAACCATCTCCTTTAGTCGCCCTCCTTGGCCTTATCACAACCTTCCTGATCTTGGCTCGGTCTCTCTGCATGCCATCTGATTTCTGATATCTATCTTTTCACGACTTCGGTTGTCTTTCTCCAAAGTAATACTGATGGAAGGACGGAATAGAGAGCCTGAACGACACATAATCACGACATATAGGTCCTTCATCGCCATGATCTAAAATCTAGTGTTGATTCAGATCCAAGGCTTTATTGCGGTATGTTCCGCCGTCGTCTCCCAAACAGGCCATGACCACCAACGTCAGCCATCCGACCACCTAGAGATCGGACGACATCCGCCGCCTCAACCAAAACATGCCCCCGTGATAGCAATGCTGACTGCCGACGCATGATCAGCCGCAGTCGAATTGACTTTGATCAATATCACAGAGCCCTCCCTAAGCCACCCCCAGCAAATTCGACTGGGTATGACCACTTACTCACCGAAACAACTCAGCTGAGCCACTCGAACCAGTCCTTTGTGTTGATCTTGTTTGCTGACCAAGGCCGACATCATTGCCCCTCCCAATGAGCTCGAGCCACCACCTCCTCGCTCTCGCCGAAGACGTTCCTATCAAACGACTCTCACGAGGCTCGATAGCCAGATAAACCCCGAAACAGAAGACTGGGCCCACGAGCTGAATGCACATTCATTGTTTCAACAAGCACAATAAGGCTCGCGTCGGCAGTCAGGACTCCTATGCCCTGTGGAAAGGCGAAAACATGAGGGGGCAGCCTCATCCCGCATAGGCCACGCGCCGTCCCTGCTAGGGAAACCCGGCCAAGCTCGAGACTCAATCGCCCAAAAGCAGCCTCGGCTCTGACGCCATTCACCTCACTGCCCGCAAGCTGAGTCGGGGGAAACACCACCAAGGCCATCTCGTTTGCGCCGGGCGTCTCATCCGAGCCTGAGGGGCCTGGATGTTCCCGGCACGACACCACCAAACTGACTCTCCACAAGGAGCTACGTTTGAGAGGAAAGGCTAAACGGTGGCGATGGGGGAAAATATTTATCAAAGTCGGGGACGAAAAAGAAAAAAATCCTCTTCACACTTGACCACCGACAATGGACCAACCACTCAGCAAGCACATGGCGATCGACAAGCCGACACAGGAAAAGTTCTTCGAGGTGCGCTCGCCCGCGAGCTTCGCGGCGCGGATGTGGTCGCGCAACTACAGCGGCGTGCCCGTCGTGCCGGACGGCGATGTGATCCTCGTCGTGGGGATCGGCGAGGAGACGACAGAGCTGCGCGTAGACTCACTCATACTAAAGCGGGCGTCGAGGGTATTTGGCGCGATGCTGGGGCCGCGCTTCTCCGAGGGACAGAAGCTGCTGGACCGGGGATTGGAGCCCGTCAAGATCAGCCTCCCGGACGAGGACCCCGAGATCATGGAGCTGATCCTCAACATCCTGCACCACCAGAACTCGCGCGTGTGCCAGATCGCGGCAGCGGACTCGATCCTCGAGGTGGCGGTCGTCGCCGACAAGTACGACCTGATTGACGCGCTCAAGTATGCGTCGCAAACCATGCTGCACTACCACGAGCCGTCGATTGACCATTTGACCGTCGGCGACCTGTGGAGGCTGGGCCTGGCAGCGGGCCTACTCAACGAGGCCAAATCGTTTGAGAAGATTACCCGCATGCTAGTCTGGAACCACACGGTGCCGTACATACAATTGGTGGACGCGGAGGACGTGGTAGATATCGAGTTTGCGCTGCGGATGTGCTGTAAGTCGAGTGCTTCACTGTGGGTGTTCTGACTGACGAATGACAGATCTCCTCGAGAAGGAGAGACAGGACCTGAAGACGTCGTTGCTGATGCACCTCTTGCCCATCATTTCGACGGGTAACCAACTCCGGCTCGTCGAGATCAAGGTCGATTCGGTTGAGCACTTTGACGCGTGGCCGGAGCTGATGAAGTTGTTCGGGGCCAGTCTCAACGAGACGACAAAATTCGCCGAAGGGTTGGTCTTGGCGGACCGGAGCCGTCGCGCTGCCGGGCCCAGTTCGGACTTTATGAGGCACTTCAAGGCTCGCGGGGGCATACGGCTTGCGGATGCACGGCGAGGACGAGACTGAGGTGGACGTGAGCAGCACGGACGCTGTTCTAGATTCTTTTCGTTGTTCCTTTCATGGATCGTCGTTTAGCCTCAGCGGGACCAATTGCATGGGTTAGGCAGGGTGACATTCAAATTCGAGTTTACTTTCGACACCGCGGGCCATACAAGTGACAGCCGAGGCTCGCGTTCGGTGATTTGCCAGCCGCTCGGTCAAAGGCCGTGGCTGCATCCGCCGTAAAAACAAATACTGAAAAAGTGCGCCTCTGCCAAGTTTCAAGTTCCGAGGTTGCGTTGATAAGCAGAGGTGGATCTGTGACGGCACGATCGAATGGGACTCTCGCATGGCCTTTTGAGACCCAGATTTGATGGGCTGACCAGTCCGGAAGAGGGATGCGGCGGTCCAGGCAATCAAGCAATTTTACAGATTTTCGCAAGAGCCGACGGCTCGGGAGCCAAGCAGGCCAGACATGCAGGGGCCCTCCCGGACGCCACAACTACGTGTAGATTCGGTCCCGATGGGTAGTGGGCCGGCTCCGAATAATATGAGTAAGGTAGACTCAGAGCCTCGATCAAAAGAACAGCCCTACTGCGTACTCGAATTAATTAAAGATGTGATATCCGTATTGTTGTTGATCGTCGCTCGGCCGATGCACGTCTGACACTGCCCGAATCGACTCGCACCCTCTTATCACCGGATGTCCAGATCTGGGAGGTGCGTAGAGCGTAGCGCCAACAGACGATAAGCCCCTGGTTATTAGTTCATCCGTCATGTAATTTGCTTGCACAGCTGCACCTGCATCGTATGTTGGTGGGATGCCGTTCGGACGGTGTTGGTAGCCAACGATGGTGAACCCCTTGCCATGATTCAGTCAAACATATAAAAAAGAGTCGGCATCCTCGCAGTAATCCGATTGCGAGTGCGTGCGCGTTCGTTCAAGGGGGGGTGAGACGAAGTTGAGCAAAGTCCGAAAGGTCCTGTCTCACGGCTTTGTAATGAGAAAATAGGGGGGGAATAGTCAAGGACTCAAGCCAGTGGTGTCGAAATCCGTTGGAGTTGGAAGGGGTTGCACCTCGGCACGGTGGCCAGGTCCGCCGACATCCCGGCCAGTGGGTCCCCGTTAGCGAGCCGCCAGCCCATGAAATATCGTCTCTGGCACGTTGCCTCGGCGAACTAGACCCGGTGTAGCCGTCCCTTGGTTTCGCTAAACCACGTCATTCCGCCGTGCATGCGGCGCAAGCGGGTACGTACCTGGGAAAAAACGGACGGAGGAAAGAAGAAAACCTCTGCTCCGTCGAGATCCACTTTGCAAACCTCAGCTTGCGTTCGTACTGCGTTCGTTCATTCCCTGCATGCCATCGCATATCTGACAAAGCCAAAACCGTGCAGTTGCTGGCCCAATCCCGTCTTGTGACTCCTGTCAGATCCCGCTAGGTATCAGACTGACTGCAACGCAGCATCGGGCACTAAACCGACCCGGAGATAAGTGACCCTCCGCTGGTTTGTCCCCGTCATGGAAATGTGCGTGCGGAAGACAAACCGCCCGGGTGGGCTTGCACCGGTGGATCATCACCACACCCCCTGGTCGATGGAGATGGGTCTGTGTTGATACGGGCACCGACGAAGGGGATGGAAATCACATTGGAAATCTCCACCCAAGGCCACGCCCGGCCTACGCAGTCGTGGCAGTATATAGACGATGGGCCGTCCCAAGTCTCCGGGTCCCAGATCAGATCTCTCGCTCATCCGACCTAGACTTCAACGCCGACGATCGTCATTCAAGCACAGTCCAGCAGAATAAGCTTATTAGACAACAGCGATGGCGTCAGCGCCGCATTCATCATCATCGTCCATCACGGCGACCGAGGCTGATGTCGAGGCCCAGAAGCCCGTGAACAAGGCCAACTACTTCCACCTCCTCTTCGACCAGGCCGGCGTGACAGAGGCCGTTCTCGAACGCAAATACCCCGGACAGGGCACCGACGAGGCCCCCTACGTCGTCGACTTCCTCCCCGATGATGCCCACAACCCCCAGACCTTCCCCAAGTGGAAGAAGTGGACGTACACCATCGAGCAGGCCCTCGCCACCCTGGCCGTCGCCTTTGTGAGCACGGCCTACTCTGGTGGTATCGCCGAGGTCATCCGCGACTTCAAGGTGTCGACCGAGATTGGCATTCTGGGTGTTTCTCTCTTTGTCGTTGGCTTCGCCGTCGGTCCCCTCATGTGGGCGCCCCTGTCTGAGCTGTACGGACGTCAGTACCTCTTCATCGCCACCTACATCGCCCTCACTGCCTTCAACGCCGGTGCCGCCGGGGCCCAAAACATTGAGACGCTCATCATTCTGCGCTTCTTCGCCGGCACGTTTGGTGCCTCGCCCATGACTAACGCCGGCGGTGTCATTGCCGACATGTTCAACGCTAACGAGCGCGGCCTGGCCACGGCCATCTTTGCCGCCGCCCCTTTCCTTGGGCCGTCTATCGGTATGTCCTTTTGTCCCAGTACATACGTTCCCAGCTAACAAAGTAGGCCCCATTGTTGGTGGTTTCCTCGGCGTCGCTGAAGGCTGGCGCTGGATCGAGGGCCTCATGGCCATCTTCACCGGCATCCTCCTCATCGTCGTCGGCCTGACCGTCCCGGAGACGTACGCGCCCGTCCTCCTCCGCCGCCGCGCCGAGAAGCTCGCCAAGATCACGGGCAAGAACTACATTTCAAAGTACGAGGCCCACGCGCCGCGCAAGACCGTCGCCCAGCAGTTCAAGGTCGCCCTCTCCCGCCCCTGGATCCTCCTCTTCAAGGAGCCCATCGTTCTCCTGACCTCCATCTACATGGCCATCGTCTACGGCACCCTCTACATGCTCTTCGCCGCCTTCCCCATCGTCTTCCAGCGCGGCCGCGGCTGGTCCCCCGGCGTCGGCGGCCTGGCCTTCCTCGGTGTCGCCGTCGGCATGATCTTCGCCGTCATCTACACCGGCTTCGACAGCCGCCGCTACCTCAAGGTCTCGGCCGCCCACGGCGGCTTCGCCCCGCCCGAGGCCCGTCTCCCGCCCTCCATGGTCGGCGCCTGCCTGCTCCCCATCGGCCTCTTCTGGTTCGCCTGGACAAACGGCCCCGAGATCCACTGGATCGTCTCCATCATCGCCTCGGGCTTCTTCGCCGCGGGTCTCGTCCTCGTCTTTTTGAGTCTGCTCAACTACCTCATCGACTCGTACGTCATCTTCGCCGCCTCCGTCCTGGCCGCCAACTCAGTCATGCGCTCCCTCTTTGGCGCCGCCTTCCCCCTCTTCACCACGCAAATGTACGAGAACCTCGGCATCCACTGGGCCTCGTCCATCCCGGCCTTCCTCGCCCTCGCCTGCCTGCCCTTCCCTTTCCTCTTTTACAAGCACGGCCCCGTCATCCGCGCAAAGTGCGCCTTCGCTGCCGAGGCCGCCGCCGTGCTGGAGCGCATGCGCAAGACGCACGAGGAGGTCAACGAGGACGAGGCCATGGCCGAGGAGCAGGAGCACGAGAAGGAGCACAAGCGCAACAATTCCGTCGATGGCGGTGTCTTGTCCGAGGACGATCAGACCGTCCAGGGCGAGCCCGAGACTCCAAAGGCTTAAAATCTATGCGGCGTATCTGCGCGACGCATTGGACGGCATTTCTTCACTACGTATCTAGAATAGATGGAAGCATGGATAGACGATGATACCCGGAGCGGCACGTGTCACGGCATGATGTCAGCATTCACAAGGAGTTCTTTTTTGGCATTTTAGAGCATACTAGTCAGGCCACAGGAGCCTACATTAGATACCAGATAGACCCCCCTCATCTGTATAATCATAGAGTAATAGGTCAAGACACCCACAATCAATCCTGCTACAGTTCATCCTGCTCCCGCCCGCCAATCTTGATCTTCAGCCCCGGAATGTTCTTGACCTTTAGATTATGCGAGCCCACGACCTCCGCGTTGCTCTTCACCGACCCAGCCTTATCCCCGACGGCCTCCTTCTGCCCGGGCGGTGTCCACGGCTTGACCCGTCCCTGCCACACGTCCAGACCCCACCCCTGCAGCTCGCGCGGCGCAAAAGCCTTGCCCTTGGGGTACGGATAGATCCTCCCGTTGGAGACTTGGTGGACCGCGCCGAGGGGGTACGCGTCTTCCGCGGGGAGGTCGAGGCCCAGCTTGGCGGGGAGGTCGGGGAAGCGGTTCGGGTCGACGGTGACGGGCGTCAGGGAGGCGTACTGCTTCTCTGCAAAGTCGTGAAGGCCTGTGCGGATAGTGGCGCGGGTTGTCGGGGAGGGGGAGAAGATGTAGACGATTGGCCAGGCGCGCTGTAATTACTTCGTTAGTATCATCTAGGTGAGTGTTTTTGCTGTGGAGACCTACATCGATGAATCGCTGGTGGTTCAAGGGCGTCAGCTCCGCGATGACGGGCCTCGAAACATCCAGGACCCAGCCCTCGAGCCCGTCTGCCGCGGTCCGCGTGTGCGTGCTCTCGTCGTCGCGCTTGCGGCACACAACCCTGGAGGTGTCTGTGGTTGTCAGCGTATCGACGACGCCAAAGGTGAACTCGGCCCAGTGCTTCCGCGCCACGGCTTCAAAGGCCTGTCGGAATGCCGTCTCATCTGGTCCGAGGTGAGCTACGCAGACAAAGGCGTCGTCGTTGCCAAAGGACTCGACTTCCTCGGGTGAGACGCTGGAGACGTGAGGGCGCCGGGCGCGGTTGATGAAGCGTAGGATTCTTGTTGTAGACGTGTTAGCTTTGCTGCGAGGAGGGAGGCAGACGTACTCGTCACTTGTAATAGGACCCAGGTAGTCTACCGGCTCGCCGTCGCGGAGGAGCTTGACGGAGGGGTAGGCGGTTGCTGGCGCGTCTGTGCAGTGAGCGTCGGCTGCGTCTTTGGTCCAGGCCATGGGGAAATCGGTTGAGGATTGCGCTGCTTCCCATTCCGCCGCTAGGTGCTTGGAGATATCTTCAGACTACCATGGACCTTTCTGTCAGCAACATGGCCATGCCCTCTCGATTTCATCCTACCTTGGCACCTAAAACTGTGAGCACAAGTCTGGTTCAATTGTCAAATGTACTCACAGGCAATTAGCCTCATCTCTGTACTGAGCGGGACTTCATTCTGCCCCGCCGCAGACACCAGCGGCACCAAGAGCATCCACAAAAACCAATGGGAAACCATTTTGTCTTTCCGTTGTGGTTTTGGTAGGATGAGAGGATGAGATTGAGGAAATGAAATAGTGGGATCTCGTCGGTTGCCCCTGTCTGATGGGCGACAGGGATTGACTCCTGGACAAGGGCCAGGCTTGTTCAAGGTCACATTGCAGGGAACGACGACTTTACAGTACTTTTTTCCATTATTACAAGCCTAGCCTCAGCTATGAAGAAAACCCAATCCAAACGCCATTCCCAATAACCGTACAATAATCAACAGTGATCCAACATTCATGCCCTTGTTCTCTTTGTTCTTCATGCCAGGGGGGATTGGAGACAAAGTCTGCAAGAATAGCGTCCTAACAATGTGTCCTCATCAAGAACAGTGGTGATCAAGATGAAGCTCCCGAGGCAAGGGAAACTTGACGCCGCTCGTTGCACCGAAGACGTATTCGTTGGAAATTTTGGCAATGTGAGGCCAAATGTCCCGTAGCAAGGCCCAGAGATCCTTTGAACACAGAGCAAGGAGTCTTAAACCAGGATCATCATCCCTGACGACAGCCATCTCGAGGGACTCTTGGGTGAGGACAGCCTCATAGGACCACTCTTCGCTTCCAAGTGGAAGTTTGGGGAACTTTAGATACACAAAGTGCTGCAGATACGTGAGTTTGTCCCACAGAGACCGATCTTTGTTTGAGCCTAGGAACATGTTCCGCAAAAGCTTCTTGTCGACAACAACGGCCGCCTCACAAAGCTGAAGGGTGAGTGAATGTCGAAGCTCGTCCATGTTCGCTGGTGGCATTAGCAAAATACTGCATGAATGTCGTAATAGTCTCACCTATGATTTCGCTCTCTTCATAGTGGAACATGTGATCACCGTCCAAGAATTGAAACTCGCGGAGAGGGTAGAATGAACCCTCTTGTCGCCAGACCAAGATGTTGTATGCAAGCTCACCAATCCTCTGGTTGTCGCAGCACAGCGGTTGCGCCGCGAGCACCATGTACCATAACTCTTGATTGGTCATGGCAGTGCTGGCATGCAGTAAAGCGTTCAGGACTCTTCTCACACTGCCCATGATCAAGTACACCCGGGCAAGGTAGCACAGGGCGAGAATATCCTGGCAACTTCTGCGTGAACCCCGCGGCAAGAATCCAGCGTGGAGAATCGACATGAGATCGCGTATGAGTGTAGGTCGTTCGTTGATGGGCCAAATTCGCTGGTTGGGGAACTCGTCAAAGTTCCATGCCCAATGAGCTGAAGCATTGTAGACTGTCTGCTTGTGGACCTGAAACCTCTGCTTCTTCTTAGGAGAACCCCCAATGACCTCAAAGACGGCATAGCCATCGGGTATCATACTCGCATCCAAAAGTCCATCGGGAGATAGCTCAAAGTCCACAACGCACGAACGTGTGCTGACGCCGCTGAAGGTCGCAAACACGACCGACTGGCGCTTAGAAGACTCGGACGGCGCGGGAAGGCGTATGGATGGCAGCGGGGAGGGCCTCCAGTCCTTGAATGGTTTTGTAAAGGGAAGAACGTGCTTCTCGATGGAAAGGACCTGTGGCTGTGAGGCCATGGCGAGTTTTCTAAAGACGTTAGCTCATTGCTTCCATCCTTTGCCAAGTCGTACCTACTTGACATTCTTCGTTTGAGAAGCCATGGTGGAGCGAGATGGTCGGGAAGATGCAAGCTGGGAAGGCGGGATTGTTGAACGAAATATGGAGGTCGCCGGAGTGGAATGGATAATGGGAAGGTGGGATAGTCGAGCGAGGGACCCAGGTCGCCGAGGTAGGGGAATGGACGACCTGGGAAGGCAGAATGCGCGAGCGAGGTGGAGGGACGGACAAAAAGGGAAGAGGGCAGATTCCTCAAGGCTGGGAGAAGCAAAACGCACACAAGTTGGAAAGACCGAGTAGGGAAGGAAGGGCTGAGGACCCGCTTTCCTGGCGATAGGTCGTCCCTCGGGGAGGAAGGAGCACGTCGAAGTAAACACGGCGTGGCAGGTACGAAGGCCTACAGTGGACTGGCGAGTTCTTCCCAAGCATCGACTCTCTCCCATAGAGCTAATCTAGTCAAATCCATTCCACTCATCCTCGTCGCTTTCGTCCTCGTTCTCTTCAGATGAATCCTCGCTTGAAGCCTCCTCCTCCGGCGCGCTCACAGTCGCCGCCTCCAATACCACAGGCTTCCCTGTACTCTTGAGCACCGGCATCCCGGCCATATCCCTCATGATCCGTCCGTCGTCGTCTCTCAAGTACGGGCCATCCTCGTCGATCGCCCCCTCTCTCGCAAACGCGGCAACGAAGAACCCCATCACGCCGTGGCCATCGCCCTTGTATGTCCGGATACACGCTTCCGCCACGGTCTCATCACCTCCAGCCGCCTCGGGGAGTCCACGGACGGGCCACTCCCGCATACCGCGGACCTGCTTCTGCCTCGGTAGAATCTTCCATCCGCGCTCTTTTGCAACGCGTGACGCGAGGGCTTTGATCACGACGCCCTCGTTCTCCTCTGCGTGTATCGAGCAGGTTGAATAGGTAATCTTCTTGGCTGCGGAAAACTCCATGGCATGAAGCAGAAGCGTCAACTGGAAGCCGGCTAACGCGTCTAGGCGCTTTTGCAGCTCCTGCTCCGACTGAACCTCGACCGTGTTGCCGTCGTCATCGACCATCACCGCGCCGGGCTCCTCCTTTTCGTCCCGCTTGCGCTTGCGGTCGTGCTGTTTTGACGGCTTTCCCTTTGCGCTCTTGGATCCAGGCGGGCCAGGAACCTCTGGGAGATGCAGCTCCGGCATCGAATCACGCCCTACGATACCGCTGCCAGAGCAGCTGGGGTCCAGCAGCAGGGCCCCGACGTCCTTGTACGTGTCGGACTTGGGATCAACATCTAAAAAGTCTTGGCCAGGACCGATCTTGGTCATGCCCCGACTGCCAGCAATCCTGACCATCTTTTCCAGCGTCTGAGCCCTCTTGGAGTCCCTCTCGAACGCAAAGATGGTCTGCTTTTTGGCTCCCTGCTCGGGTTCATGCGACTTGACAATCGCTGCGAGGTGCGTTGTCTTGTTCCCCGGTGCCGCACACGAATCGATAACGTCGCCGTCCTCCGAGTGCGGGTCCAGGAGATACGCTGGAAAGCAGGATGCCTTGTCCTGCAGAATGATCTCGCCCTTGAGGTAGGCCTGCGTCTTGGTCACATCCGTGCCGGGTGATGCTGCGAGGAGGAAGGGGATGTGACTGTCGATAAAGATGGCCTTGCCCGTTGCCTGCGTCACGGCCTCGATGGAAAGCGCCCTCTCGTACCCCTTGAAGGTGGTCTCAAGCTGGTCCTCCATATTACTCTTGAGCACGTTGACCCTGATCCATCGAGGGTGTCTTCCTTCGGGGTCCGTGTTGGCGTTGACGTCGGCCCGCAGCAGTTCCAACGACGACATCTTCCTCCTCAAACGGGCGCGCGTGAGCTCAGAGGTCAGTCTCGCCTTGTGCCGCTCAATTGTTGTCCTGAGACCGTGAGACTGGGGCAGCGCGATGCCCTTCTTGGCCAGGAGGAAGTCGTGCACCAGCAGTAGCGCCAGTATAGGTGTGAGCTGCACAGTCAGTGGTATACAACGACTGTAGAATGCAGTAGGCTCACCTTGCGCTCATGGCGCAGAATGTCCGCCGCCTCGATGACCTCCTTCAAGATTGCACTCCACTTGCACGTCTCCAGTGCGAGGGCGTAGACATGCGCCGGCGGCGACTTGAGACCCTTTTTGCCAAACACGCGGCTCTTCAAGCTGCCGCCATGGTCGGAGCTCGCCGTGAGAATGTCGGCAGCCTCGTGATACAGCGACATGGTGCCGGCAATCCGTATGTATTGACGTTGGTCACCGCAGCCGTCTCGGTGTGCGGCTGTGGGGATATCGGCGGGTGAGGTGAAGAGAAATTTCTACAGTGGCCACCGCTGGTTCGGAGAATTTGTGGGGACCGGCGGCAGTGGACGGACGGGTTGATTGCTTGGCCAATTGGGACTGCCAGACACGCACTTGTCTCGATGTATCCCTTGCTTCACTCGGAAATGGTCACTGTGACTTGAATTAATTAACTTTTGAGTCGGCATCTGGATCATGGATTTGGCAATGCAGTTATGTGGTGGATTTGTTTCGCGTGGACGAAATAACCTTATTTCGACGTCCAGACGCCAATTTGGTGGGCCCCAACGTCCACCTAGACAACCGACAGGCTCCAAAGCTCCTCACACAGCTCAATCGTCAGTGGTGGCAAGTTGGCTCAATTGTCTATCTGACTACCAAATAACCACTTCTCAAAACCTCTTCCCAAATGCGGTGCCTCTTCTGTAGAGACCCGTGCAAGAATCGAAATGTATGTGTTCCAAGGTACAAACAAGAAGCGAATCCAGTTGCCCTTGAGCTTGCTCGTGTTCCCCAAGCTTTACTTCCTTTGGTCAAAAGGTGTGTATGTAACTGATCGTCATCATCATCAAAAAAGAAATTCGCGCGAGCATTCTCGCACACAAAAAACAGGGGATGCTTTTCCAAACAACCCCGCCGAGTCCCATTGTCCAAAAAACGTCTCAAACTCCCATCCCAGCCATGGCCCTAGATGTCTAACGAAGAAAAGTTTGATACAGGCGCAACCCAAAGGCTGGTGGCGCGCATAGGCTCGATGGACAAGCCGCTTAATTGCGGTTGCTGCGGTGGCGGTGGAGGTGCTCGTGCTCGTGGACGTGGCGGCGGGCCTTGTAGTTGTCGGTCGAGCCGGCGGGGGTTGCGGCGGCCTTGGACTCCTCCGCGGGAGAAGTGACGGTGACAGTCTTGTAGACGGTCCTGGTCTTGCGGGAGCATGAAGATGCCGAGGGCTTGGGTACGACGGCGTTGGTGGTAGGGACGGCGGCGGCGGCAGATGTCTCGGCAGCCTTGGACGGCTCGGCGGCCTTGGTGGTGCTGGCCTTCTCAGGGGCGACCTGGATGGGAAGCTCAGAAGAGACAACAGCGGTCTTGGGAACTTCCTCCTGGCTGACGTAGCCAGAAGTGGCGGCCTTGCTGGCAGAAGCAGCGGTCGCAGTAGACGAGGCGGACGAACCAGAAGGCTTGACGACAGAACCACTGCCGCTGCCGCTGCCGCTGCCACTGCCGACGATAGAGCCGTAGGAGAAGCCGCTGAGGAGGTTGTCACCGGGAAGCTTGCTCATGAGACCATCGACAACTTCGTCGACGGGCGAGGAAATCGTGCAGTCCTTGTCGGTGTTGAGGCCCTTGAGAAGACCGGGGCACTTGTCCATGCCAGAAGAGCCGGCGTTGCAGTTGTCAATGATTTGCTGGAGAACGGTCTCATCCCAAGCAGCGATAAAGTCGGCATGGAGACTGTAGCCAGAGGCATCGCCATTGGAGAGGACAAACGGCTGGGAACCCTGGCCGGGAGTCCAGCGGCTGGCAAACTTGGGAGTGTCCCAGTAGACCTCGAAGAACATGTGAGGGACGTGGATCCATCCGGCAGGGCAGTTCTTGCGGCGGCTGTTAGATGCGCCCTTGTTGGAGGGCCAGGCCATGCTCTCGTAGTCGGTCAGGGCGGCATTGGGGTTGTAGCAGGAAGGCATGTGGACGTCGGCGCGAAGAGGGGAAGCGTAGCCGTCGCAGTTCTGGTCGGGGAAACCGACTCCGGAGCCGTCGTTGTTGGGATCGACAATGCCGGCGGTGGTGCCGTCGGAGTTGGCGGGGTACGACGGCGGGTTATAGTTGGATCTAGGGCAAGTCCACTGAACAGGCTGGATCGGGCCGTCCGCAGGCTCCAGGTTCTGCTTGCCTCCGGAGGAGGGGGCAACACGAGTGGAGGCATTACCGCTGAAGATCTGCAAGCCCTTGGGGAAGGCCTTGATCTCATCGTCGGTGCCATCGAAGCTGGGCGGTGTTAGTATAGAACCTAGTCCAGGAGATGATCACACTCACAAGTAGTAGACGTTGACGTAGAAAACATCGACCGCCTCAAACTCCTTGGTCTTGGGGTCCTGGAAGTACAGAGACGGGAACCAGTAGGCGCTGTTGTCGCCGTTGATCATGGCGTTGGTGCACTTGGACTGCGAGAGAGTCTCGCCAGTGGCCGACATGCCAAAGTTGCTTCCTCCCATGACGCCGTGGACGTGGGTCGCGGGCTTTCCGGGGTTGATGATGGGATCAACACGAGTCTTGACGAGCTGCTTGTTGTTGAAGCGGAGGACGGCAAAGGTTCTGTCATCGGACTTGGAGCCGGCCGAGGCGGCGCCCAGAAGGGCAGCCAGAGTAGTGGCAGCGGAGAACTTCATGGTGGTTGATTGTGTGATGTGAGACGGGTATCAAAGTGGTCGCTGGGACTCTTGCTGGCTGAGTAGGGACTGTATGGGTGCTGATACCGGAGCACCTGTTGAAATGAACGGTGTATATCGCGACTCGGTGAGTGACGAAAGTGGTGAGTGAGTGAATGAGACAGATCAAAGAGGGCTGTCTGGAAGTTGTAATGAGAGGACGTGCTCAGCAAGCTGCAGCGTTTTGTGGGTTGAAAAGGAATGATGAAAGGAGAGAATAAAATGCCCAGCAAGTGTCGACAAGGAAAGGTGGTGGAATGGAGAAGGTGAGGTCGGGGTGTAGATCCACGGTGGAGGATGGAAGAAGTGGGAAGTAATATATTCATCGGACGGCAGCTGGGACCTAGACCCGGGCGGGACGGGGGGGCACACCGTGAGTGGCAGCTGGCAGGCTACGGCGAGGTACCTTGGATCTGGGAAGGGGGCTCGGGTGGTAGGAAGGCGCTAGCAGGGTGGCCATGGACGCTCAGCCGTGACGCCATGGAGCATTCGTGGTACTGGGAAGTAGTAGTGCGGCCTTGCCAATCTGGCGATGGATGTCGACGGAGTACGGAGTACTCGAGCACAGGGTGGGACACATACTCGGGCAAGTTAAGCCTGTAAGTCAGTGAGGAGGGTTGCATCTCGACAACGTGGTGGACAGAATTGTGATGGAAGTACCTTGCGATAGGATGTATGCTCAGGTTACTTGTAAGATGGGAGAAACAGGGACATCCTTGAGCTCTGGTATCCTTCTTGCTACTATTTTCGAGTACATGTTCGACACAACCAAGAAACTGCCCGTATGATTCTGGAGGGAAAAAGAACAGGGAAACAAGAGCCTAGACGAATCGTCCAGAGTACATTACACCACAGAAGGTCGAGAAAAAACGAAACGGCGGCAAGCTGACGACCCCCCCTTGGACCCCCGCTCATCTGATGTCTGCACTCACGCACTGAATAGGAGACGGGAGTGCACAAAAGTTGAGATGGTGTGCTGCACGACTGGTTCCTGCATGGTGCATAATCATTTCTGATTTCCCATTGGCTGAAATTGGTGCTTGACTACCAAAATTGTGCAGGCCCGAGGTCAATTGTCGCTCAGTGTGACGCCGGAGCTGTTCTTAGGCTCTTAGCACGAAAAAAAGGCACGCTGACTCGCCCCTGGTTTCTGGGCTCTTCTCTTGCTAGCGTTTGTGCCGCGCGACGTGGCGTCCAGTCAGCTTTCACCCAGACCACACCACACGGAAGAGAATACCCAATTGCCAGCCGACCTCCTGGGCCAAGGGCACATGGATGATGGACGAGGGCTTCAAGACTCAAGTGCCCGTTTGTGGCGCTGGAAAAGTTTGATTTGGCGGATCAGAGGCGTCCGTCCGTTTGGAAACATATAGCTGCCAGCACCACCAGGCTCCAGCGACTATCGACGCTCAGGGCTTGGTGGCGGTTGGGGACACGGGTCGTTGCTATATTTCAGGGGCAAAGGGCACCCATGATCCGACCGATGACGTCCTGGCAGCCTGTCAAGTGTCTGCCTCTCTCTGGTTCTCATCTGCCATGTCTTGGTCCGGTTGTGGTGTTGATGCGGTGGATATTGCCCTTCAAATAAGCACTATGGACTGCCGATGAGCCGGACAATTGTATTCGTGCTGCATTCTGCGAAGGGTAGCAGGTGCAGATAGCCATCTAGACACCAGCGCCTTCCACAAAATATCGCAATATCTGTCGTTGCTGCCTCGATGTCTTTGGGAAGGGACAACAGGAAGTTGCGGTTTACCTTCGTTCCCGCTAACCTTATCCGGGCAAGCGGTACCTGGGATGTTTATCCCACTTGCGCAGGGGCTCGCCCTTCCCAAATTGCAGGGTTTGAGACTTTTCCCAAGAAGCAACGGACAGGAACCTCGAGACGGACGAGATAGGAAACCACATCTGAGTCGGCACTTGAGACTTTTCGAAAGGCTGGAAAGAGCGAACACAGCTCCGACCGCATCGAGCAAAAGCAGCATCACCTGCGAGACATCAAACCCGTCATCCGGGAATCTCGGGGCTATTCCTCCAACTGAACCACCCTCTGAACAATCCCTTTATTGCCTCCCGACGGAATGGCCATGTCTCTCAATTGTCTTGACTCTTGGGTCCTTGGTCCTTGGTCCTTGGCTCCTTGGCCGGGCAAAAGAGTTTTCTAGCTGCATAACTTTATGCATCCAACTTGTCGCTACCCACCTCCATCCCTCGCAAAACGTCTGTTCTTGTCGCGCGACGCTCGATCGGGGCACAATTCCCAGACTCAAACCACCGAACAATGCCATTCATTCTCGCTGGAGGACGATGGCGATCAAATAGTCGCTCATCATTCCAATCCCTCGTTTCCATCCGGTCCAAGAAAGCTGCCATACACTCGGCCCTAGCAGAGTCCAGACTTCTGTCTCCAAGGGCTGGGGATCAGCCATGACAGATCACGACTCTGGAGGAGTCGACTGGGTCGGCGGCTGGTGGGGGGGTTTCGAAACGCCTGATCCTGGCGCTCATCCCATGCTTACCCGTGTGTTCGAGAAAACAATCACGGACTGCCCGGCGAATCATGTCCTCCCGAGTCGACGGCGCTCCTGCGGGGAGATTGACTGCTGCCTCCGGCTGCGACCTGGCATCAGCCCCCGGCCATCGCACCGGCACTCAACTGCGACGAATTTTTCACAATGCCGGCGAGTCGACAAGCGCTAGAAGAAAGCCACAATTCATGTCTCTGGCAACCTGCTTGAAGGCGTTCCGATATACAGCATAATACTTTGCGAGTTGCATGTACTGTCTACAGTCCCGCGAGAATACACATGACACCTCGCTGGTGGTCGTCAGAGTGGCTGGGGACAGCGTGATGCATCTCCGGCCGGGCGAGAATCCTGTCTGACATCAAAAGACTTTACCCAGAATGACGACGCATTGCCGTTCCGAGGGCCTTTCTGTGCGCACTCGTGGGACAATTTCACAGAGATTCCTCTTTTGGTCTTCTGTCTCGAATCGCAACTGTCTCACTTCGACACGCGCCAGGTTGTCTTCAGCCAGCCCCGGAAACAGTTGCCCAGACTTGGATCAGAGACAGACTCAGTATTCTTCGAGCAGTATCGCCGATGACAAGACAGCGTCTTGGAATGACAACGGACTTCTCCGGGCAAGGGCTCACCGACAAGTCCACCATTGTCAACACCACAGATTGAACGATGCCCGTCTACTGCCCAGGTTCACAACGTTTACATGGGAAGGTGCAGCGCCACAGTGGCTCTCGTCGGGGTCTCAAAGTGCCAAGAGGTGGAAACCCCGGTTACGAGTAAGTCCCAAGGAAACAGGCGAGATGACTGAACGGTCGCGCCAGGCGATACGAATTCTCAATTCTCTTGACATAATAGCCCATATAACGACAAGCTCTTTTGGCTGGGCAGAGGGGCTCTCCCTTTGCGCCCTGGGAGTCCCCCTGAGCCGCCGTTTGGCGGGAAATCGGCTGGCGCGCGCTTCCAAAACGCCCGGTCCCCAATGGCGGTCCGCTCAATTAGACAATCGGCAAACGTGAGCCAGAAGCCGCTACTGGGCAAGTTGATCATGAAACAGATTGTCTCGCGCCGTGGCTAGAAATATTGCGAGGCAGCGTGGCCATCGCATCTCTGAGCGCTTTCAACGCGGGATGTTTAGCGAGCCTGCCTACTGTCGTTTTAGTTGCAACGCACCTCTCGGCGACCGGCAGTTTGTCATGCACTCTAGGCTTTCTTCTTCCTATTAGAAGTTGCGATAGTCCATGCTAGCCAAAGTGTCAGTCTGCCCCCGTCTGCACCGCAGGGACGGATCGACGGCGCCGCACCATCCCGAGCCGGACCATAACCAGACGGTGTCATCTCATCTCTGGCAGTGTGTCGCCTCTGACCCAAGCTCTCAGGCAAGCACAGCCGAAAAGATCAACGTGGCTTGCTATGTGAGGGATTTCTCTCAAATCGCCATCCGAGGCCGAGGCCCTTTCGTGGAATCGGCTATCGCATCTGCTCCCGTCCCTGCGTGAGCGGCCTCACTAGCACTTCACCATCAGTCGCCTAGCTCCATTGTTTGCCCCCCTTGGCAACCCCTTCCCCCGGTCACATCTTGCGAGTGAGCTTGTACGTGCGCGCCTGTTTGGCCATGTGCCGCGTTTCCGGCTCCGATGATAAGGGTTTGCGTCGGGGCTAGGGCTGACAGTGACGGTCCCGCGCGGATAGTATCGACGGGTAGCTGCGTAGAGTCTTGGAGGGGTCGCGCAAGTGTTAGTGATGCCCAGTTTCGGGAGAAGTTGTTCCGACGCAAGACTTTATCCGTCTGGTGGTTGCAGGTTGGGCTCTTGTGTCTTTGCTCCGAGAACGAATCGCTTTGCAGAGACGACTATGTCTTGTCCCGGTACGTGACACTGTGGCTTTGGCTCCGGATAGTGGCGTCGTGTTTATGACTTTGGTGACAGACTCTGGATGTGCCGCGTAGTATATATCTGACAACTTCACACATCGCACACCCATGTGGCATGGCCCTTTGCATGGCTTGTATATGCGTGACGCTGCCCCTCACTTGACGACCACTCAGCAAGCTGCGAATGTACTTTTGTATACAACATCTAGATATACATTTTGTCCTGAATTTTATCGTATGGAAAGACGTCCGCCACTTTATCAGTTGCATACTTTGCGCAGTCATACAAGCACCCGATTCAGTGAACAATCCAACCCGACCCTCCACCGGGACGGCATCGTCATACCTCTCTTTACCGGTCGTCCTCCTGCGGCCAGCAAGCGGCAACCTCGAGGTCACCATTCTGATCCACCTCAAAGCTGAGGGCGACGGTGCCGCCAAACTCGAGCGGGCTGCCCTCCCACACCACAATGTCATTGCTCTTGGGCAGGCCGAGGATGTCCTCGACGTTGCCGGACACGAGGCGGATGGCTTCCTTGTCGCCGAGGTTGGCGTACTTGGCGGCCCACGCGGCTTCAAGGGCGAGGTCGTGGATGCGGTAGTCTGCGGGCATGACTGGCATGTGTTAGCTCTTCTGTAGGCCATGCTGCAACATCATGCGACTTACTATCCGTGACAATGGCGACTGCAAAGTAGACGCCCGCCTCGCTGAGGATGCGGGCGACGCTCGGGGTCAGGGGCGGGCCGACGACGGCATCGCGGTGACGATAGGAGGAGGGCGCGGGGCGAGTCTCGGTGAGGATGAGGGGGATCTGGGACTTTGCGAGCTCCAAGGCAACCTATATTGCGTTAGACCTGTCGTGCTGTAGCATCTGTGTGTATACTCACCAAGGGCGCCTCGGCACCGCCCTGGATGACGAGATTGACGTCTGGAAAGTCCTTCTTGATGTTGATGATTTGCTGAATGTCCCACTGCTCCTGTTAGCTTCGTCTTTGATACGTTCAGAGTAGACCCACGTGGTTATTGGCATTGATCACGAGCGGCAGCTTGCCTGACGCGACCTCGCCAAAGGTCGTCTCATTGTGCTTCCCCTGGCCGTCGGCGAGGATCTTGCGCAGTTTCTTCACAGCGGTGCTAATGGTCCCCACGCTCTCTTTTGCCTTGTCGTCAATGGTAACGTGAAGCGCAACCTCGGGCCGGAAAACACCGCCGTCGAGGAGCGTTCGATCGGTGCGCGTGAGGATGCCGACGCTGACGCCGTTGACAAAGGCGCCGCCCTCGGAGCTGAGGGGCGGGGTGATGGCACGGGTGATGCCGCCGAGGCGCGCGCGGGCAAAGGCCTTGCCCTCCAGCTGGACGCCGTACTTTGCGTAGTCGAGGTTCTCTGGGTCGTTTCCGTCCTTCTTCGAGTCGGCATAGCCGTCTCCGGTGGAGTCCTCGGTCGCAATCTCAACCATGCCGAGGGAGGCTGTGAGGGCCGTCAAGCCGGGCAGGACGTGACCGTTGGAGAGGTCGAGGGTGGTGACGTCGGACTTGGATGCCACCTTGGCAACGGCCGCCGAGCAGTTCTCGGGCGTGCTAAGACAGGCGACGCTGCCGCTGTTGATCACAAGAGTAAAGTTCTCGCCGCTGACATCGCGGAAGACGGTGGGCACCTGGGGGTGGTTTTCCAGGAATGTGCTCGTGATACCGTTGATGACGAAGCTGGACTTTGCCTTTGTGGTCTTGCTGCAGAACGCATCCCTCTTCTCTGGCTCCAGCTCCGTTCGCATGTTGGGCTTCACGGGGAGGGACTCCTTGGCGGATGCTTCGTTAAAGGTCTTGCCCATGCTCTCCTGAACAATGTGATGCTTCAGCTGGGGGTTGCCATCAATGTACACCTGCAGGGGAGTCGCCCCAATGGACAGCGGGTGGGCATCCCAGACAACCAGATCCGCATCGTAGCCAGGACGAGCGTAGCCAACGCGGTAACCCAGGTCGATGGCCTTGGCGGGGATAGAGGTGACGGACTGCAGAGCCTTCTCTTCCGGTAGGTGGAACGCGTGGCCGACACCCGCTTGGAACATGATGTACTTTGCGTTCGTCTCGGGCGCTGTGTGGTCTGATTTGTAGGCCACGGGGATGCCATGCTCGTTGAGGATCTTGCCCGCGGAGAGGCTCGGTGCGTAGGCCTCGAACTTGTACAGACTAAACTCGGCAAAGGTGGCGACGGTGACGTTTCTGCACTGGTCAGTAGAGTCCACAGATAGAAAGTCGGTCACTTACTCGCCGTACGCCTTGAGCATCTCGGGAACCTGCCAGGCCTCGAGGGCGTGATGGAAGGCCCGGACACGGACGTCGTACTCGCCAGTGACCCGGAGCATGGTCTCAAAGTCCTCTGGGAGGTAGCAGTGGTTCTGCATGGAGACTCGCCCGCGAAGCATGCCGACGGTGGACTCGAGCTTGAGGTCGGCGGGAAAGCTGCCAGACTCTCGGACGAAGCGGTCCTTGACCTCATCAGACAAGGTCGACACGGTGGCGACGCTCTCGCAGTACTCGTCCTGTTTCTGCATGTGCTCCTTGGCCTTGGCAAACTGCTCGCGGAGGATGAAAGCGTTGGCCATGCGGGTGTGACCGTAGATGCGCTTGGGGTTCTCGCCGCAGGCCAGCTTCATGTAGCGATGACGCTCCTCGATGGGGATATCACGCTCGAGCAGCAGCTCCTCGACGACGTACTCGCCCAGCTCTCCCGACTTGAGGACGTTCTTGATCACGGTGCCCTCTCCACCCATGATATTGGCAGAACCCGGCAGGATGAGCGACGTGGTGATGCCGCCAGACATGATGATGCGCGTGGCGTCATCGTACGCCTTCATCGAGTCGAGGATTCGCAGCATCGGGGTGAGCGGGCCGTAGGTCTTGGTCATTTCGTTGTCGTCCTCGGTGACGGACAGAGCCGGCCACAAGCTGGCGGAGTGATGCGAGTGCATGTCGACCAGACCGGGCGTCACGAAGCGACCGTGCAAGTCGTGTTCAGTGGCGCCATCAGAGCTAATAGACTTGGATGCCGTCGTAGCCAGCTCGGTGAACAAGCCCTTTTCAAACTTGATGTCCATTGGCTCGGAAGCAATGGACTCGCCGTCAAAGAAGGTCATGTTGCGCAGCACCACCGGCTTATCTTGGCCGCGGACAGCGTTCCATCTCGAATTGGACTTGCGGGACTCTGGCTGGGGGCTCTTGGGGAACGTCTTGAGAGCCGCGCAGTGCTTCAAGGACTCGTCGAAGCGGGCCAGATGGGCCGACGGAGACGCATGTCTCGTAGCATCGCGGATGACAGTCTCTCGTTCAATGAGAAACGTGTGCCAGGCGAGCAAGCCGCCGATGAATACGCAGACGAGCGCACGCGGCGAAACGAGGCTCCAGAGGAGAGTGCGGCGGGGCCGGATGCGGGGATACGCGGCGGCTTCATACGGGGGCGGGACCGGAAAAGAGTCCTGGAAGAGGTCCGCCTCCTTGGAGGGGATGTGTTGTTGTGCCATTGTAGCACGGTGCAATGTCGCGAGCAACGGTGACTGACAATTGGGGGCAGAGGTCAAGTTATGCACACGAGAAACATCACATTATCGGCTTGCGAGGAGCTCAAATGTCAGATCGGAAGAACCTTCGATTGCGACACGCAGTCCGAGGTAGGAGCAACGAAGGCCCCCAGCAGCTTGGACGAGTTGGGAAGGTGCAATTGAGTTACTGCTGGAGCTTGGGCACGGAGGTGTGTACTTGATAAGGAACGATATTTGTTAGTGATGTCTATGGAGTTGAATACATCTGACTAACGTGGAGCGAAGAGGATACTTTGACCCACTGAAGCTTTATCGTCGACCAGGAGCTTCGTTGCAGGGAAAGTGCAAGGGGTGACGCAACTCATGGTATCGTGAAAAGACACGTCCAAATGGACGGGAGTACGGAGTAGAGACGCGTACTATCGTTCTGATGTTCATATGAACGCTGGTTGTGCCACGACCACCAATGCCCAGGATAGACTTTTCTAAAGTCGCCATAGAGGCACAGACACGGGTCATTCGCGAGTCGGGTCGTTGAGCAAAGTTTGCCATCATGGGAAGAAACCCGCCGGACCGGCCTCTTAACTTCCATCGACGTCGCTACAGTCTCATTTCGGACATGTCGACGGATCGTGAGCTGTCTCGAGCTGTCGTGATGTCGTGATGTCGTGATGTCGTACCTCCCTACGGAGTAGCGTCTATTGTCAATGGCAGATCATTTAGATGAGGCGACGCGAAGAACAGACGAACATCCTGGCATTGTCACTATCCATACCTAATTATCTACTTCGAGTACGGTACTCCGTACAGGTAAGGTAGTAACTTGGTTGGTGACCCCAGTTGCCCAGATGTTTCTGCATCATCTGCACGTCCTTCCCGCCCGTCTTCGTCTCGTCTTTCCCGGTTGGCTTGGGCCCCTCGGTTTTGGTGGGACTATGCCCCCCAAAAACGGCATCTGCCACAGTGGGCCCGTTTTGGCTCTGTTTGGGATTGTTTGGCCCTTGGAACCCCCAGCTGCATCCAGCACCGCTTGAAGCTCCCCGGGCGAAAAGTCACCTTTAGCAATCTGCAGGGCATCATCTTTTATCAGAATCCCATCAACTTTTTTTTCCCTTCCACCTTACCTCGAATTATTTTTGTTGTTTCTTTGGCTGGACCCCAACTATCGCGCGGATTCGTCTTTTTTACCAAGCTTCCCCCCTTTGAATTGCCCTCACCTCATATACCGACTGTACAACACTCCATCATGCCGGAATCCAAGCTGGAGCAGGCGGTGCAGCCGCGCCCGCCACAGTCATCCTTTCGACTGGTCGAGAGGGTGTGTCAGCTCGTCCTGGTCTTCTCCATCAGCTTCGCCGCCATGTTCATGATGATGACCAAGATTTCGCCCGGCAAGTGGCCGTTGACGGAGCCGTCGATAAGCAAGCCCAGGCTCAAGGTGTCGGGCCAGCGCGACTACCTCATTGCCATCTTCTCCGATCTGCACTACGGAGAGCAGGAATTTGGCTGGGGCATTGACCAGGACAAGAATTCCACCAGAGTCATGCAATCTGTCATGAAGAGCGAACAGCCCGACCTCATCGTGTTCAACGGCGATCTCATTACTGGCGAGGATACCCACAAGGAGAACTCGACGCTCTACATTGACCAGATTGTCGCGCCCCTCGTCAAGACGAACCAGCGGTGGGCATCCGTCTACGGGAACCACGACTCCAAGCACACCCTGGACCGCGAGCAGCTGTTCCGTGCCGAAAAAGGCTACGACCTCTGTTACACCACGTCCATGGGCGACAATCTCCCGGGCATCACAAACTACTACGTCCCTGTCTACGAGGGAGACTCCAAGGACCCCATTCTGCTATTGTGGTTCTTTGACAGCCGGGGCGGCACTAGCTACCAGACGGATTCCGATAACATGGACGACATTCCAAACTGGGTTGCCCCCGAGACGGCCGAATGGTTTACCAAAACCTACGACGACCTCAAGGACAAGCACGGCCGTGTCATTCCCAGCGTCGCCTTTGTCCACATCCCCCCTCACGTCTTTTTAGCTGCCCAGCAGACCAACCTCGACCCCGCCAAGTTTCCTGGGTTGAATGCCGACAGCCCGCTAGCCATCCAGGGCGAGGGCGGCGAGGACGCCCCCTTCGTCGAGGCGCTGCTCGAGGCCGAGGGTCTCCACAGCATCTATGTTGGGCACGACCACGGCGACTCGTGGTGCTCGACCTGGCCCGGCCACGAGGCCGGACTCGGCGCCGAGGCCCCATTCCTCTGTTTTGCAAAGCACACGGGCTACGGCGGCTATGGCACCTGGGAACGCGGCGCTCGGATGATCAAGCTCTCCTTCACGCAGGGCGACGACCCAGACATGTCGGTGGAGAGCTGGGTCCGCATGGAAAACGAAGAAATTATAACGCGCGTAACTCTGAACGAGACCTACGGCCAGGACACTTACAATGGGGAATGAACCAACACACATGCGGGATGCACAACCAACAGAATGACGGCCTCATCCTGCACACTCTTTATTTGGCACCGGCAGAGCTATGCCATGTCCCGCTCCCGTCGCACTGACTGGTCTCAAAAGCAAAACATGCGTGGGCAAGCAGTCGTCCCGAAGGATGCTGTGCACGCTGTGCCCCATCACTTCATTCCTGCACACATTCCTCTAGGCTCGCAGGGAAATTGCAGCATTCGCCCTGCGGTCAGCTGCCGTCAGCCAGCCCTTGGCGACCGCGCAAACGCCTCGCGGCAAACTAAAAAGGCGCCAAACAGCCAATTAAGCAATCATGGCAATGCCATAATACTATTGTGTCTTCCTTCGTCTGGTGTTCCTCGTCCTTTGCAACTTCCAAAAGGACAGTCACCATGGACAGGATTCAGACTCGGACAGAAGGACCGCCGCCGAGATACACGGTTTCGAAGCCGGTCGACATGTCTCGGCAGCCGCTGCGATACGCTCGCCGCCCGATTTACATACTCGTCACCTACCTGGTGCTGCTCGTCGTGCCATGGCTCTGCGTTTGCGTCATTAACCGAAAGACAACATCCGACCCGTGGGGGATCGTTATGCGGCAAGACCTCGACTCATATCACCGTTGGATTGCTGCGGCTTCGTTTTTCAGCACTGTGGCGGCTGTCATTGCTCTGCCGTGCGTTGCCGCGCTGTTAGCCTACGGCGCAGTCGTCTTCTCCCAGCGCCGAGCCAAGCAGCAGACCCTCACCGTGAGGCAGCTGCTCGCCATTTCCGACTTGAAATGGACAGCGTTTGTCTCTAGCGGACAGTCGTCTTCCTACCTTCTGCTGGCCACCGGACTGCTTCTTCTCAGTAAGTGGACCAGTCTTTTGGGGGCTGCTCATTCTAACATGCAACAGCTGCCGTACAGCCGCCACTGCAGTCACTGCTGATGCCGCCATCGAGCCGCCCGGTGTACTCATGCGACAGCCTCCGATCTTTGAGTAAATGGGACCGGACATGCGACGGCAAGGGACAGCCGGCCCAGACAATTGGCAAGGATGCCGAGCCCGTCTTGCTCCGAGAGGCCAACGCCTCCCAGTTCGTCAGCACTGTCAGAACAAAGTTGGTCAATATCACTTCGGCCGACATCCAAGAAAACCTGTGGCGAGCCGACGACAACCACCGGAGCTTCGTTACGGGAGAGGACCAGACGTACAACGACTCTTTCTGGGTATCAGCAATTCCCGCGGGTGTCACGACGGGACCTCTCCGACAGCACTCGATCCGGCTCAGCTCGACCGCAGCCTGCGAGGTTGCAGACGAGTACCCCGCCAACTGCGACGGGTACGCAACGTCCCTCCAGGGCTTCGGCATCAGCGTGAGAACGTGCATGCCTCGCAGCAACGCCGGCCCTGCAGCCCGTGGGGTCCCCCCGAGGCGACGACAAGACGTCGATGAAGTGCTCTACATTGACGCGCAGATTAGCCCCGAAGCAGCAAAGACTCGAGACTTCTTATCGGAACCGGCTCAGAACGTCACCATCAAATGTGTCGCCAAAACCACCCGTGCCTTTTTCGAGATTGGCAACCTTCAGACGGGATTGCGTCCGTCCGACATCATCAGCGAGTGGCCCTCGGACGAAGACATGGCAGCGCATTTCCACGACTACGATTGGCAGGGTAACCTCATCACCAACGAGTCTGAAGACGACTGGAACCGCGACCGATTTCCCGGCTGGACCTCTGCACAAGGCCCGCTGCGGTCTACCGCCGAGGCGCTCTTTGGCAACGGCTCCTACCCACGGGCCGTGCTTGACCTCTTGAGCCAGACCTTCCCGGACGGCCAAGTGCCCGACAACACCACGTCCGACAGCGATGCGAAACGCAGGGCGTGCTCTTTGCCGACGCCTCTCGGAGCGTGGCAGCTGCCGTACAACTCTCACAACGACGACTACGACTCGTGGTACTCGTCCATATACCAAGGGTGCTCGCTTGCAGAGCTTCCCAAGACACTATTCAGGATCGCACAAGGCCTCCAATACGTCAAGGTGGCGCAGAGCACTCTCGGCGTCGGCATGTACTTGTCCAACGTGGCCGTCTTACAAGACGCGGCATCCAACGACGCCGCGAGGACCATTTACAACCTGGCCGGCACCGAGTTTGTCGCACCGCGGTACACTGTGGGCGCCACCGTTGCCATTAGCCTGCTCATCAGCATGCAGGCAATTGCACTCATTCTCCTCGTCTGCTACATTTACAGCCTGCCGACCTGGACCGACACCTTGGACGCCTTTGCCATGATGAGGCTGGGAGCACACTTGAGAGACTCGGTGGACTTTCCGCTGTTGGGTCGGGCCAGCCGGGAGGAGATGGGGGCGTTGGATGAGACGGATGGACTGCTCGGCGTCGTCGTACGGGGAGCCGCGGGCAGGTCAGAGGAGGATCTCGAGCTCGCCGCTCTAGCTTCGTCCAGCACCGCACAGAGGAACGAAACATCCACGCATCAGTATGCGAGTGTGAGCCCGCTATCACCGACAAGCACAGTCGAACAAGACCCTGCGGCACCGGCCACCCAAACGAGCTATGTGGCGGACGCCACTAGGCCTGGGATGGATACTAGCGAGCTGAGCGAATACCTCCAAGGGGCCCCGCCGGCGTCCCCCACGACAATAACCACCACCACTACGACGGTGTCTTCCCCCCGGAGCCCGTCGCCGCCCCCGCCATACCTGCCGGCGAGATCGTCCAACAGAGGGCAGCCGGTGAGGGGGCCGTTTGAGCTGGGGCTGGGAGCCCCTGGGCTCATTACAAGAGCGTTATGGGAACGGTACAGGCCGAGGTAGATTCGCGTAGGGAGCACACGAAAAAAAAGTGCGTAAACGGAATTTTGTTTTGTCACATCTATTTTGATACCCACAGAGAGGAAACATTTTCATCAATACTATATCAAGTCTCCGGAATGGAGCAACACTCTACATTACTCGTCCCAGGACCGCAAAATCGCGTGAACCAGAGGGAAACAACGCCAGCGCCTCCACGGACGCCATGCTAAGAAAAGAAGTCTAACTTGTAAGTCGAGAGATCGCCGGCGCGGTTCTGGACCCCGCGAATGTGGATACCCCCCGTTCTAGCTCCGTCTAGCCCGCCCTGCCACCATCGATACAGAAAATGCTAAGAGTTTCAGGCGAGAGGATTTTTAGCAACCTCCAAAGGTCGTGCGTTTTGCCGTTTGGTGGTGGTTGGAAGAGGTACCGCTAACCTGGGAGCTATCCTGCGCGTTAACCGCATCGGGAGAGCTCCCTGCGTCTCAGCTGGCCCGTTTTGGCAATTTTTGGGTGGGTTGCTCCGGTACGCCGCAGTGGACTGGCAATACTTTAGACGCGGCGGCGCGTTTAGAGGGAGGGAGGATGGGATTTTGCGACGGACTCATTTGGTAGTCGGAGAGTTGCGTGCCTGGGTGAAGGGAATGATTTGTTGGACTATTTACGAGCCTTCTTTGCTAGTAGAGAAGGGGGGGTTTTTAGACGGTAATTTTTTGTTCGCGTCCCCTTGCTTTGGTGGTCGGTATGCGGTTTTCGATAGATGGTTGGGGTCCGCATTCCGCGATACATTCTTTTGTCTTCTTACCACCTTGGAAAAAACGCCTTGTTTTCTCTTGCTTATTTTTTTCTGATGACGCCTTTTCTTGATCAGCCCTAATGATGCCGCGCGAGGAATGTACTGTGACGAAAGTCTGTCCCTGACTCAGTTGCCATAATCAAACAAACGGGTTTTTGTTGCTCTTGTCTTGTCGGGGGGCCCAGATCACATCAACAAGAGGTGTAAACCCCGCCTACGCATCTCCTGCTCAATCCTCTTCGGCATGGCATTGAGTCTGTCACACGCCCACCACGTGGCTTTCCCCTCCCCCTCCTCTCCCCCGAGAAGCAACCGCGAGGTCTCGTAAAAGTGGTACAGCACAAGCAGCGCCCTCGGGTCGTTTGCGACAATCATGTCGAGCAACGGACCGAAGCAGAAGAGCGGGAAGGCGAGGACGTATCGCTCGAGGTCGGGCCTCGCGGGAGGCTGGGGATACGTGGCGCGGTGCTGCCAGAGGGCTAGGATGACGGACAGCCGCTCTACGATGCCGGCGAAGGCGGCACGTTGGCGGTCTGCGTTGCTGTGGTGGTGGTGGTGGTGGTGTTCCGGGGCGATGGTGCCTTGGCTGCCCGTCGAGGGGGTTGGTGTCCGGCTTTCGGCCGTCATTTTGTCATATTGATCCATCAAGGCGCTCTGGATCCGGTCACGATCCATGTCCTGTTCCGCTACGATCTTGTCGAGCGCGTCGCATGGGGCGTCTTCCCATGCTCTGGCAAAGATGCTGTCCTTTCCCTGCGTCCGGGTCCCGGAGAGGAAGACGCGTACGCCGGAGCTGAGGAGGAAGAGCTGGTCCCGGGAGAGATCTAGGGTGGCGCCGGTGTCGTCAGAGCCGTCGATGAACTCGAGATTACACCATGTCAGGTAGTGTATAAGCTGAGCCGTGAAGAAGAGCGAGTCGTACCCCTCTCCCCCAGCCCCGTCGTCCCGGCCGAGTTCGGCGCCGAAGAGCGCGCAGCTGCGGGAGAGCAGAGCCAGGCTCGCTTCACCGTAGACGGCGTGCTCTGGTCTGAGGGTGCCGAGGTGCCGCGCCGAGACGGCGAGGATGGCCGTCATGAGGTACTCTGCCCGGAAGGCGAGCGGGAGGACGGATGCCCAGACGTCGGTGAAGCAGAGGGTGGGGATCGTCGCGTGCTGGAAGTGGTGGAGGAGTTGCATGTGGAGCAGGTTCACGGGTCCCAAGGGGTCTACTGGGCGTGCCGGTCCTGTGCCGGTGCCGGCGGGCGACAAGGACGAGGTCGTCTCCGGGGTGGAGGACTGTGGGCGTGTGCATGGCTCGTTGCGGCGGATGCAGTTTGCGCAGGGGGTTGCTTCGTCGCACTGAATCCCGTGTAAGTCTGGGGACCTTGGACTGTGAGGCATTGGGACTTACCTTTACCTTCCTCCTTTTGCATGGTGTGCAGCCGCCTCTGCTCTTCCTGTGAGCCTTCTTCTTCTTTGGCTCTGCGTGGGTGGAGTCGATGAAGCAGAGGGACAGAGGCGTGGCGTCTGGGGAGGTGGAGGGGTTAGATGCTGGCATTGTCGAGGTCGTCCGGTGCAGTGGTTCAGTGGGTGGTTGCTGGGGTGAGACGAAGTGAGAGTTTCTAGCGCCGAGAAACCAGAAAAGTCATCCGGAATGAGACAATTGCTTATTCGGCCAGTGAATCTGTCGATAGAATGAAATTAAGTGAGTCTGCTTCATGGCGGAGAGTAGAGTGAGATGAAATCAGACAATAGGCTGAACCTCGCATTCCGAAAAGGGAATGCGATGGAAGCGGGTCTGGAAGCGAGAATGGTTTAGCTCGCTGCAGTAAAGTGGGGGACCACGACCAATGACGTCATTATGAGATATCGTTGAAGATGGGACCTCTTTCATGAAATGAAGCTATCGCGAGGTTTTGATACTAGCAGGACACGATATGGGTGTCTTCAAACCATATATCTCGACGGCTTGATTTTCATAACATGACCCCCTTTCGAACAGTGTCAAACTCAAAACCAGGTGCCTAGAAGCCGCCGAGACACAACGGTCCTCAAATTGTGATGAGTCTGTGCCTGGGCTAGGATTCGCAGTCATCTTGGGCCACAATGGGTCAACGGGCTACAACTCATCGGAGATACATGGGCTGTAGCCCATGCCTTTGGGCATCTCGCCAATGCCCAGAGTGCTCACTCTACTGTCTTTCAACTCGCACTTCTTCCCACCTGAAATCATTGAGTACGACCCTGAGAACCATCGAATACTGCTAGTAATTGAATCCATCTTCGTGAGACGTCTTAACATGGAGCTTCACGAAGATGTAGTTCAGGCATCGTCATCAACCGAAATGGACTCAGCTACACCTACACTGAGTCCTCCGGAGCAGAGCCAAATCACCATCTCACCAGACGATCCCGATGCCACCAACTCCCCGTCACCAGATACAAACATCACCTCCTCCCCCAGTCTCACATTCAAAGGCGACCTCATCATTCTACCAAATCCAGAAGCCCGCATCGGCACTATCCGCGCATCAACCGAGGACCCAACCCAGCACACACTACACCTCTTCGCCGACGCCTCTTTCCCTAGGCACAGAAGCCACAAGGGCCCCTCGACGCCATCCATACCAGGCGGCGCCGCCGTCTTCTGGAAACCGTGGCCGTGTACAGACCCCCTCGACCCGTGGCACTCGCGCGCCTTCCAGATCCTCGCGTGTCACAACTCCGCACAAGCAGAACTCTACGCCGTCATCGCAGCGCTCGAGACGGCGATGCTGCTGGCCCATTTGATGCCGGACCTGAGACGGGTGACTGTCTTTTCCGACTGCCAAGCCGTCATGAACGCACTCGCCGCAGGGAAAGGGGACCACATCACCACCTTGGACCCCCTAGTCAAACGCGCCTTTGAAGCGTGTGATTCTCTATGAGACGACAGGAACGTTAGAGTCGCTGTGTGCTGGTGTCCCGGCCACGTCGGCATCGTGGGCAACGAAAAGGCCGACGCGCTGTCGAAAGAGATCCGACGGTATACTTTAGGCACTTGGTCTCGAAAGAGCAGCCGGCGTGCGTGAGCGGGTATGAGATTGCGTTCAAGTATCTTGAGAGGGCGCGCCGCGGGCACTGGTGGAGGGATGAGGCCGATTTCGAGTGGACGGCGAATATGCCTCGCAAACAGTTCTATCCGGTGGCTGTTGGTGTAGTCTGCGATGAGGAGGCCGGCGATGAGGCATACGATGACGAGGCATATCATGAAGCTTACGATGATGAAGCTTACGACGAGGAAGATGACGGGTATGAGGCCGACGATGAGGCATCCGCAAGCGAGCTCTCATCACACTGCTCCTCCGCAACCATGCAAATCGAAACAAGAAAGCGCAAGCGTTCGGCGTCAGACCTACCAGACTATCCCTCCAAGAGACAAAGGACAAGCCGACTCGAGCACGGTATCAAGCTATGAGGAAGCATTGGACTGGACTCCAACTCTAGTCCAAGGTCCACTGTGCTCTCAGGAGTTGGCGCATGTACAAGCACAAACTATCATTCGTCTCCGGAATTCGTGTGGTTGCTGAACATAAAGGTACCCGCTGCGTCGTCGTCTCCGTCCCGTGGAATAAATT
>JFFI01001395.1:0-14112 GCA_001563125.1 Colletotrichum salicis | reverse complement strand
TTTGATATCTCGTTCAAGTAGCTCATCGAACTCGGCAACGTTATTACCGCAGCCAGTCGATTTGTTGGTAGACGTACCGACATCTGTCAAGATATAAGCCTCGAGACCACGGGTACACGTCAGACAGACTTATTCTGTAGGCGGGTAAAGAAAAGAAGCAGGATGAACTTTGCGTCCCTTGCCGGCGAAGATCCTTGGCGAGAAGCTATGCGAGGAGCCAGATGGTGGGCAGGCATAGGCGAGGCTGAGGATCGCAGCACCAGACGTGTAGATAAAAAGAGACACAGCAAACCCAATCGGTAGAAAACAAAAACACCACAAAAAACACGCGTCGTCATCAAAGTGATTCTTTTGGAGAGTCTATAAATCCTGGCCCCCATGTAGTGAATATGCAGAGACCACGCACTCCGCCCGCCCAGATAACAGCCCCGCCCAATGCTAAATGGAAATCCTTCACCAACGTCGGGCCATGCTGTTCAATTGCTCACAAAAAACAACCGCTTTTTTCTTGTTTCAGCCAGGCCCGTTTTTTGGCTCATCAAACTCCAACCATGTCTAACTGAGTGGGAAACGGCTCCCACAGCCCGCGCGCCAGCAGTGTTCCTTGTATCGTCATGAGCCAAAAAGATATGTCTATAATTACAGTTAAGAAAGACTGCTACAGCGACAGTCCGCAGCCGACATGTACTTTTTTTCTTCTTCCTTACTTCCGCCGCCTCGTCTTGGGAGCGGGCGCGGGTTCGGGCGACGGTTCCACGGCCTGTCGCTTCTTGGCCGTCTGCTTCTTTGGTCTTGGAGGCGGCGGCGGCGGCTCCGAGTGGAGATGACCGAGCTCCTCCATCGCCGTGGAATTCTCCCACGCGAGGCAGCGGTAGTTTGTGGGTTCGGGCGCCGGCTCGTGCTGGCGGCCTCGCGTGCTCATGCGCTTCGAGTCGCGCCTCTTGCCCTTCTTCTCCTTCTCTTCCTTTTCCTTTTCCTCCTCCTCCTGTTGCTGCTCCTCGGGCTCCGCGGCGGCGAGGTACGTCTTGCGGTTCTCCATGTGCTGAACAATCTTGTCGCGGAACGCTACGATTTCTTTCCTGAGCCGCAGCTCGTTGAAGCCCCGGGGATCCAGCCACTTGAGGAGCTCATCGACCTGCTCCGGCTCGCTATAGTAGCCCCATTGGTGGGCGTTGAAGACGCTGGTGGGGCCCTCTTCCAACTTCTTCCGGTCCGGCACCGTCATGGCGAACTTGGTCTGGTATTCGGCCTGGTACTCGGGGTCGGTGTCAATGTAGCCTTGGCGCTCCAGCTCGTCGGGGCCTTGCACCCATATGCAGCCGTTGGCGTACTCGGCGGCAGCGGTTGAGCTGTCCGGAAGCCCTCCGTACGGCATGCCGTTGCGTTCGAACCAGTAGTACCGGTTCCAGAATCGGTCCTTACCCAAAACACGGGTCCGGCCACAGTCGGCTTCGCGAAGGTCGTTGTCGATGACGGCAATCTCGTCTTCGCACTTTTTGATAAAGTCCTCCTTCTTCTGGATATCCTTGAGGACCTTGAGAAATTGCTTCGACTGCTTGGGTGCCTTGGCGGCTTCGGCGGCCTTCTCTTTCCGCTCCAGCTCCTCCTTGCGTTTGCGTTGTCTCTCTGCGGCGCGGTCGTTGGCGCGGCGGAAGTTCCGGCGGGGTGCTCCCTCCTCGTCAGAGTCGGCCACTTCGTCCTCGGCGTCGGCGGCGTCGGCTGCCGACTCGTCTGCGTCCGTCATCTTGACGTCCTCGTCTGCCTTTGGCTCGGGAGGCGGCGACGGCGGCATGTTGTCGGGCAACATAATCTTGCGCTGGTCGTTGAGAGCACGCAGTTCCTCGATGCTGTCGGGGGTCAGTAACGTATTCGTCAGATAGTCCAATGCAACTTACGCCTGCTTCCTCTGCCGCTGCCAGTCAATCTTTTCCTTGCGGAACGCCGTCATTTGCTCGCTGCATTCCTCCATGTAGGTGCGCATCGCCTTGGTCTGCGTTGTGAGCATGCAGATGATCTGTAGCGCCTGCACACGGTAGTTGACGTCGAGTCTGGCATAGTGCTCCTGCACCGTCTCCTGGGTAGGGTCCTCGTCGGGGGGACACAGCTGGGCGAGCAAATCTTCGCACGCCTCCTCCATCCTCTCGTTCTTGGAGAGCTGGTGCAGCAGACCGACAACGATTCTCTCCCAGCCGCCGTTTTGGAAATTGCGTTTCCTGAGCTCCTCGATCCAGTCGTACTCTTCAAGTAGGTCCTCGGCGCGGTGCTTGATCTCGGGCTCCACGTTCTGGCTTTCCTTTTCCGCAGCCCTCGCCTCGGCCAGCAGCCTCTCGGCCTCGGCTTTAGCGAGACTGCTTCGTGTGGCTCTTGCAGGCGGCCGATCGGTTTCTGGGGTCGGCTCCTTGGTCTCCTCCTCATCCTCTTCTTCCTCAGAGTCCTCCTCTTCATCCTCCAGCTCGGGCAGCTGGACATTCACCTTGCCGCCGTCTGCCTCGGCGCTCACAATCTGCTTCAGCACGGCACAGTGGATTTCCTCAAACAGCTGGACCTTGGTTTCCTCTGATGCAACAGACATGGCTTCCACAAAGTCGTCAAACGTAAAGGAGTCGAGCTTGAAAATCTCGCAGTACACATTCAGGGTGTCCCACGTCTCCAAAAACGAACCAATCGACTTCATCGACAGCTTGTCGCGTATGCTGGCGCGGCCGTTCACGGCTACGTCGGAGGCGGTCGGGGGGTCGTTGCAGAGGAACGCCAGGGCGGGCCTGACGACGCCCTCCCTCAGAGGCACCTGGAGATCCTCAATGGGGTACTTTGGTGGTGGTGGCGGCGGCGGTGGCTCGGGCGCAGTCATGGAGTGCGGCAGCGGTTGATTCCGGAAGTTGAGCGGCAGCTGGAAGGGGTTCTTGTGCGGCGGTGCGTGGAAGATGCCAGCCTCGGACGCCATGTTTGGCGAACCATTCTGGCCTTGGGGGAACTCTGGCGACTGATGCTTGCCCTTTTGGCTCTTGAATGCGGGCTTCAGCTCGGGCAGCCGCGCAGGTCCGTTCTGCATGGCGCCGTTGACGCCGTTGGTGCCGTTGCCGTCCTGTGTCGGAGTCTGGCTGGCGCGCTTCTGGGCCTGCAGCTGCTTCCTCTCCATCAACTTGGTATCGTAGCGTAGGTGAGGCGGGACCCGGGAGTCGATGTGGTACTGTGCCGCTACATCGTGCTTCACGAGCCACGGCGCCCCGTTCCATGCCTCACGCGTCACCGTCTTCTTGATGAAGGAGCGCAAAACCGACTTCGTAAATATTTTGCGATCGCGAAAGATGTGGTCGTCGTCAACCACGGCCTCGACACCCGGGCGATCCTCCAAGCTGACCGTATAGCGTGTGTAAGGGGCGGTCTGGGTGCCGTCTGGCAGAATCTTGCCGCCGAACCGGGTCTTTTCTCGCACGACGCCCTGTAATCTCTCGCTCTCGGCCGTGCTGACGGTCACAGCCTCACCGGGGTAGTAGTCGGCTCTGAACTCGTCAAACACCAAGTCGACCAGCGCATCGATTCGGGACACCGTTTGGAACTGGACGCGACGCAGGACGGGGCCCTTGAGGGCTTCGGGGAAGGCTTGCTCAACCTCCTCGGCACCGGCGAGCTGTAGTCATGTCAGCAGGTTTGCGCGGCAATGGGGATGGGCGGGACGGACTTCGCTCTTGAGTGCTTCGAAAAACGTCAGGCCGGAGTGCCCTGTGATCTGGCAGATGAAGCGCCGCTACGCGCTGGGGTTAGTCTTGGCCCGTAGCCCCACCTGGCCTGGGACGTACCTGTTTGTAGAAATCCATTCTTCACCGCATTAGCTGGGAGCAAGAACAAAACGGACATAAACGACAACAACGCACCTAGTAAGATAATCTTCATATTGGGCAAAGACCTCGCCGGTCTGTGGGATATGCCAGACCTGGGGGCCTGCATCAGTACTCGTCGCATCGTTTGTGAATGTCACTCTGCGAACCTCTGCATTGTCATCCTTGACGTCCTTGGGAGCCAGAAACTGCACCGGTTTACGCTTGAAAAGGACCTGGTACCTCAAGTCAGCGATCCGCGACACCGGAGAGCGCGTCGGGAGGCCTTACCATGTTGGCGGTAGGCTACAATGGCATGGTCCAAGATTCGAGGTTCCGATTGCGCGGCGGGGCTGAAATCCAGCCAACCTTGTCTTCAACCGTACAAGTGGTTCTGTAGAACCTTGAGGACCATTTGCTGGGCGAGAGAAACGCGTTGTGGCGGTCTGGCGGGTGTGTTGTGGTCGCGGCCGGAGCGAGCGGAGGCGCGGTCGTGGGTGTCGGGCAGGGGGAGGACGGTTCGGCGGGTGCACTTACACGCGAGACTCGCGGGGGACGCGGTGCGGCTCGCAGATGACGTGTTGGAGATGGCTGTATAAATGACGGTATCGATGGTTCGTGGTTGTGGTCGCGGGTTGGTGGACGAGAGGAAAACGCGCAGCCTGCGAGTCGTGGGTGAAACGACGGAAAAAAAAAACAAAAGGTGGGAAAGGAAGTGGTGAGCTTTGGGGGGGGGGGGAGGAAAGGAAAGGGAAAAAGAGAGGAAGGGCGCCAGTGAAAAGCGGTCCTGGCCCGCTTGGCCCGTTCGGCCCACGGTGCCTCCGCATCCCATCTCCCAGGCGCCTGCGCACCAGGCCTCCTTACCCTCCTCCACCCGCCACGACTCCGTCCACCTCGGGAATCCCACAACCGCGTCGGCCACCCGCGAATTTGTACTCGTTGGGCTCGCCATGGCTGGGGCTTTCGATTGAGCACTCAACTAGCCACAAACACCACGATTTGGTCGATTAATGCCGTGATATGTCTTGCACGTCTTCCGGTCCCGGCGGGTAGCCTAGTTTTCGTCAATTGCCTCCTCGGGGCCAGCTCCGGATGAGCACCGTTCCACCACCACATTACATATAAAAGTGATTCAACGTGCTCATACGAACTAGTACATTGTTACCAACTCATACATACAATTACAGGTATTACCGACACTCGGTGCGGCCTCTCGGTCATGATATCAACTCCGGGACGGTCCACCGCGGCCGCTCCGGGCCTCCGGGCTCCGTGTAAGTGATTTCGACGCAATTGCATTGTACCGCAGTCAATCGCTCGAATTCCGATAGTGCATCGCCCAAACTGTGCACGACAAGTGTCTGTTTTGTTCTTTGGCTTGTTCCTGGCATACAATGGGTTGTGTCCAAATGGCCCACGACCCCCGGTCCCCCCTGCTCAGCCGTTAGCTCCAAAAGGATGTTTCCCTCCTGGTACTTGTGGTGGAGCCGGTGCTGCTGTCAGCCTCCAGGCACGTGAGTTGCGAGTTTTAATTGGCTCCCGCCAGCTGAGCCCCCACGGGACCAAGCGTCTCTTTTAGACCTCCGGCAACTCAGCGGCACTGGCACGTAAAAGTTTCACCGTCCTTGACTGTATTTCTATGTTTTCCATACTAGCAATACACTTCCTATGACGTGAAATAGACCACCATGAATCCGATCCAGCTGCCGACCACTCCCACAGCGCAGTACGAGCTAGTGAACATGAGTGGCAGAAACTCGTACCGCTTCCCAAACACAACCTGGTGGAGCAGCGAGCAGTAGAAAATCAGCGGGATGCTGATGGCAATGTACAGCGTGCTGAACCGGTCCAGCAAGAAGAACCTCGCCTTGCGCGAAGCCGGGGCCAAGCGGTCAAACACCATGAGAAACAGGACCAACCAGAAGATGGTGTACACCGTCTTGATTGGGAACTCGGCCGAGGTGAAGAGCAGAGGGAAGAGAGATACGTGTCCGGCGACAGCCAGTGGCCGGAACGCGCCAAGGTAACGACGATCCTTGAGCGCAATCAGGCTGAAGGGGATGATGACCAAAAGAATGGCCTTTTCATGCACATGCCATCCGAAAAGGAACGAGGCATAGCCGCAGAGCGTCACCGCCCCGATGAAGGCATCCCATGTGAGGGGTGCTTGGAAGAAGAGCTTGATCAACGGCAGCACCTGGAAGAAGAGCGTCAGAGCAAAACAAGTCCGCGGGGTGATCTCTGGCAGGACGGCAAAGGCCGTATCTCCGACGAGCCCTCTGGTGACGCTGTTGATTGCTTCGGCCTTGACTGGCAGGCTGAGGCGGGGTGCAGCTGCAACGTGTCAGTATATCGTGCCAGTACTCTTCTGGTGGTCATGCATACCATAAATCAGAACGCGATCGGCAAACGAGTAGAGCGCCCAGATGTTCGGGGCCCAGTAGGCGTGGCAGAGGCCGCGCGAGAAGGGAAACAGTCGACTCATCATCTGGGGGATCTGTTCCAGAGCGACAAACGGGCCAAAGGCAGCACCAAAGATGGCCGCAATGCCGCCACCCAGCTTGACGCAGTTGAAGAATTGGATCCTAAAGATGGATTTGGGCGACAGGCAGTACGCGCGCAGCAAGAAGACGAAGTAGGCTGGCGCCAGGTACAGGTAGATGTGCTTCATGCACAGCAACGCAGCAAAGACCAGTCCGCTGCCCAGCAAACCCGACTTGGATCTGGCCAGAACGAGGGACAGAATGAGCACACCGTACATGGCACCATTGTACTGGAAGTGAATGTGATCAATGATGAGGAGGCCGGGCGACAGCAGGATGGAGATGGCGGCAGCTTGGGCAGCGCGTCTCGTGGGACCGGTGGCAGAGTTGATGAATCTGGACCTTAGCTTCGAGTCACTGGAATGTATTGGCAGACTCACCGTTGTAGCGCATAGACGAGCACCAGCTCGGAAATGATGACGGTCCATCGCTGGAAGTAGACCGTCTGCCAGCTATCGTGTTCCAGATTGTAGAGCTTGAGCATGGCCGGGTCGACGAGCTTGGCGACCTGGGACATGGCCCACTCAAAGTAGGCGAAAAAGGGAGGGTAGTCGAGGGTCCATTCCGACGTCTTCTCGTAGTACCATTCTGATATGGGTAGGCTGTTGGTGATGGCGAGCCAGTTGCGGTGTACTTCGAAATCGGTGGATTTGCTGCGCGACGTGTCAGTTGGGGATGGTTCCAAGCTGGAGGGGGAGCCACCACATACTAGGCCGGGAAGAGGAGGACTTTGAGTGCGCCGGCGACGAGGGCACACTGCGTGAGGGTCGGATACGATTCAGCCATTGTGGCGCGTTCGAGAACCGGTCAGTAAGTAATCCGCATTGATCTGGGCGGTGCCGTGAGAGCTTCACTGGAGTGGTCGGGAGGTGGGAGGAATTTCACAGGGCACCTTGGTGCTTGGGTCGGTGTCGTCAGGGGTCCTGCTCAATGGCAGGAGCTGCAGCTTGGGATTTTTTTGGAGAAGGGGGCCACGGGCAGGGGTTGACGTTGGGCCCGTGCGACATCGCGGTGAAACCAGTCGACGTCTTTGGAGAGGCGACGGGACTCTTTAACGATACGTACCGTTTACCCCGTACAAGCCACAGTTGGAAAGCCACAATGACCATGGAATAGAAGCTCCCCGCCACGTCTGCAAGGAACCGAGCAGAAAGTGTGTCTTTCTTTCCAGAATCCCTTTTGCATTCCAGCTCGGGCCATGCAACTCCAGGCTGGTGGACCAGGGTCCCTTTATTTCGTCAATGTCTCCAGCAAAAAGCTCTTGAGTGCGTTCCGAGACAGCGAAACAGAATCCAAGCTCGTGTGGTTTGGAGTCCATCATCACGAGACTCCACGACCAGAGAGACAATGTGAGATTTTGCAATCATGCAGAGGGATACCGTCCACCTGCAGCTAGGTAGAGCACCTGATTGCCGGGCAATTGACTTTCCTCCAGAAATCAACGTCTCCAACGCTAAAACGCCCCGTCCCAAAAAGGGCAGTCCAGGAGCTTATCCGCATAGCTTGCTGCTGTCTTTGACGCTTTTTAGTGCCAACCTGTCCTCAACCCACAGACACGCACCATCAACCCCTGCTTGGGAGTTTCTCGACTTGGCGGGTTTCCAACCACATCGTTCCCACGCTTTTCTGGATCCCAACGTAGTCTGCACTTTTTTGTTTTCCTTCCATTCTGCCCGCATTGCAGGACCTTTGCATTCCTGTATTTTAATACACAATTGATCGTCCTCGTGGGCATACGGCCGGCTTCGTTGTTGCACTTGATACCCCCATCTCCCCCCACACACACACAAGGAAGCTCCCGCGCTGCCTCGAACCACCCACGATGCGTGTGTCGCAAGCTCCTCTGAGCTCGACGCTCGCCCTCTTGCTCGGTGCAAGCTTCACACAAGCTCAATACCTCATCAATGAGCTCAGCTTCGGGTACTCTGGCAGGTAAGGCTGTTGACAATCCCCTCCTAGCGCCATCGAGGCCTCCTCGGCTAACCTCAACAGCATATCACCAAACAATGACGGCCACGTACCCAACTTTGTCCTCCAGGGACAGCCGAACCAGCCCGAGATCCTCTCCAACAAGGTCATCCTGACACCCGTGGCGCCCGGCAACCAGCGCGGCTCCATCTGGAGCACCCAGAAGGTGATGCACCAGAACTTCATCGCCGACATTGACTTCCGAGCCAACGGCCCCGAACGCGCAGGCGGCAACCTCAACATCTGGCTCACCAATGGCGGCTCTGCCGACGTCGGCATGAGCTCCGCATACACGGCCGGCCGCTTCGACGGTCTCGTCCTCGTCGTCGACGGCTACGGCGGCACCGGCGGAATGGTGCGCGGCTTCCTCAACGACCGTTCCACCGACTACAAGGCCCAGAGCGACATCAGCCCCCTTGCCTTTGGCCACTGCCAGTACCACTACCGCAACCTCGGCCGTCCCAGCCAGATCAAGCTGCGCCAGACCGACCGCGCCTTCAAGGTCGAGATTGACGGCCGCCTGTGCTTCGAGAGCGATAAGGTCAAGATCCCCACCGGCTACACCTTTGGTCTGACGGCCGCGAGCGCCGACAACCCAGACTCGTTTGAGATTTTCAAGATGGTCGTCATGTCTGATAGCCTCCACGCCGGGGAGCATCAACAGCAGAACCAGCAGCAGCAGCAACGGCCAACAACAACAACAACAACAACAACAACAACAACAGCAGGCACACGAGCAAAAGGCCAACCACGGCCAGCCCAGCAACCCGCGCAGCGGCAACGACGAGCCCATTGACCTCAACGCCATCCCCGACTCCAACGCCGACACAATCACCTCGTCCAAGGCGCAGTTCGCCGACCTGCACAACCGCCTGCAGTCCGTCAACCACGTCCTCGGCACAATTTTCAGCTCCGTCAACAAGTTTGGGCAGCAGGCCGAGAACCGCCACGCCGAGACGTCGCAGCTGCTCGACTCGCTCCGCACCGAGCTACGCAAGCTCGAAAAGATCAACGACCTCGAGGGCCGCATCAACGGCCTCGAGCGGGAGATCCGCGCCATGCGCACCGACCTGAACCTCCAGATGAAGAGCACGGAGCACTCCCTCAAGGGCTACATGGAGGGCCACCACGCCACCCTCTCGTCCAACATTGTCAAGGCCACCCCCGGCCACGGCAAGCTGATTGCCGTCATTGTCGGATCCCAGGTCGTCCTCGCCGTCGGGTACCTGCTGTACAAGAGGAGAAAGAACTCGATGCCCAAGAAGTACCTGTAAACGGGTATGGTGACGGAAGATTGGAGACGGCGCGGGGATGTCGTCTGTTATGTGTCGTGCGCTTTCTACGGCTGGTGTTTGTCTCGCAGCGTTGGGACGATGGTCAGTAGCAGTTCAGAGGGGTCACTTTACCCTCATCGTTGTAGGATTGGACATTGTGAGGCGATGAGATGAAACGACGGAATATACGCAGAAGCCGCCGTTAGCGGCGCCGGAAGAGGTGGTGACGGGTTGTTGAAGTAAAGATATAAATATCGAAGCGAAAATGTTTAAAGTTCAACCTAGGGTCTCTGCCATTGCAGTGGGTTCGTGGTTGCTGATCATCGGGATGAGATTGAGACACCTTATGTCATTAGGTATTGGATATCAAGCTCAGGTTCGTCACCTGCTTCACATCCAAGGGAGGCGGGCCTCGCATCTCTCTCTCTGTCTTCCAACAGCAACGAACGAGTTCTGGCTCCCGAGGAGGAATATAAGGAGTACTTCTTACGACGACCAGCTACACTTCGTGAGACGCACGAGCTTATGCTCATCACACCATCGTTCCCAGCTGCCACCAACAACGCCGAACCAAGCACACGGAACAACCCCCACGTATATACGTTACCCATCTACAAAAACTATTCAGGCTCGCAGCAAACCAATTGAACAAACTAGTCATCATCGGCATCATCATCAATCCCTGCCAAGACATCTTCTACGCCTTGCCATTAATCACCCGCAACAGCTCCTCCCCCTTGGGCGCCCCTGTAGACAGATTCTCATACCCGTCGTCCGTGACCAGGATGTCGTCCTCGATGCGCACGCCGCCGACGCGGTAGTACCGCTCCAGTACCGTCTTGTTGACGAAGCGCGCGTGGCGGGGGTTGCTGAGGAAGTAGCCTTCGATATACTCTCTGCAAAAGTAGCTATTTTCGTTACTTTCGTCAGCAAGGGTTCCAATGTCAAGTCACTTCTCTCAATCTACAACCGTAGAATGAGAGAATGGATGTCAATGCAAGGGAAAAATACTCACATCCCGGGCTCCACCGTCACAATCATGTTCTTGCGCAGGTACTGCCGGCCCCGGTACGGCGGCGGCACCGAAGCAGTAGCAGCAGCAGCAGCAGCACCGCCGACACCAGCACCGACGCCCGCCTGCGCCATGGCACTCATCATCTCGGGCGTGATAACCTCCCTCTTCCCGACGCGCCCGCCCGTCCCCTTATTCAGCAGCAGCAGCCTCTCCCGCCCAGAGACATCGTGCACCTCCAGTCCGACGTGGTGTCCCAGCCCGTGCGGGAAAAACGCCGCGACGGTGCCCGCGTCCCACACCTCGGCCGGATCCCCCCTGAGCACGCCCAGCTTCAGCAGACCCTCTTGCGCGACCCGGCTCGCGTGGACGTGCAAATCGAAAAACAGCGTACCCGGCCGGATCCGCGCGATGCACTCGTCCTGCATCCGCGCCACGACGTCGTACACGGCCCGGCTCTCGGCCGAGAAGCGCCCCGAAATGGGCAGCGTGCGGGTGATGTCGCTCGCGTAGCAGTGCCACTCGCATCCGGCGTCAAAGACGACGACCTCGCGTCCCTCGAGCGGCTCGTCGTTGGCGTCGTAGTGTAGCGTGCTCGCGTTCCTGCCGCTGCCGGCGATGATGGCGTACGACTGCTCCCGCGCGCCCTCGGTGGTGCACCACGCCTGGAAAATGGCCTCGATTTCGCTCTCGTTGCCCAGCTTCAGCAGCCTCTCGGCGACTTTGCGGTGCGCCGCCGCCGACACGGCCGCGGCTTTGCGGATCATGGCGACCTCGTACTCCGTCTTGACGACGCGGGCCTGGTCGGCGGCCGGCTGGAGCGAGGTGGTGTCGACGCGCACCTCGGCGGCCGTCTGTAGCAGGTCGCCGTGCAGGAGCGGCGGCACCTGGTCAGCGTGAAGGACGTAGAGCGTCGAACCGGGGGTGAGGTGCCGGTACAGGAACTTGCTGAGCTGCGTCGTGTAGCGCACGTCGTCGACGTCGAGCTGCTTGAGGCACTCGGCGATACCCGGCGTCGAGCCGAACCAGAGGACCTGGCGCGGCTCGACGTAGGGGATCCAGAGGATCAGGCGGTCCGACGCGAGCTCGTAGGTCACGGCGCAGTCGGCAAAGTTGGCGCCGCTCAGGTAGTAGAAGCTACTCGCGTGTCAGTACCAGTCGTTCAGGGGAGGGACGTTCAAGGGGAGGGACGTACTATCGCCGCTGTCGGAAGGCCGGACCCATGTCCGAGTCCTCGTAGCTGCGGCTCGGCTCACCGGGCAGGAAAACGAGGCCATCGCTGGCGTTGAGCTCCGCGGCGACCTTGCGGGCGTGGAGTTTGGCTTTTCACAAGGTCAGCATCCCCCATCGACAACACGGACAGCACGCCTACGACAGTGACAAACAGATGGATGACTAGACTCCATACGCACTATCCAGGTCTGTCAAGGTCCCAGCAACGCTTGTCACCGTGACCTGGCAGAACAGTGCGTAAAAGTTGAGGGTAGAGCGCAGGAGCGTACCGGGAAACTTGGTCGGGATGGGCGCAACCGACACAACCGACTCAACCGGCTCAGCCGACGTCTTGACTTCAATGGATCTTTATTTGCGGCGAAACACCGGTCAGCCAGAAGTGAACAATGTGAGACCAAGATAGAATACGGGGACACGCCAGGCCTCGTGCCCGTCCGGAATAGAGCCCCAAGGAAGAGAGCGCTGACGCGCAATGCGAGTCCACTTACAGAGCATCAAACTCGTCCACCACAACTACATTGTGATCAATGGCGCTCTCCATGGTTCGTTCACGTTGGAGGGGGTGGTGGTTCCCGGGGGGTGTGTATATGTCTGTGTGGGCGGTGTTATTGTCCAGTCCTGTCAATACTCGAACGGGGGAGGGGGCGAGCGAGGGGAGGCGGTCTGACGTTGCCTCGCAGTATGGTCTTGTGTCTTTTTCTTGTCGATATGAGATCTTGAACAAGCAAACCGGGTAGGTACCTTTTTGCACGCAAGTTGTAAGGTAAGGTCAGTTTCGATGGTATGTCGTCTGCGGCTAAGAAACGCACGGATTACGGGAACACGCCAATTGGAGAAAACTGTGGCTCGAAATGGGGGTGGCGCTTGCGTGGCGTGGCGGGTTCTTGGTGACAGGGGCACCGTAGGCCAAGGCTTTTTTGTTTTCCCCGATTCAGAATCCAGAGAGATGGGCCAGTACGGAGTAGTTCGCAGGTACCTTTGGTTCCGAATGCGCGAAATGCCAATGGTTGTTTGGTTGGACCTTTGGAGAAACGGGGTAGACTTCTGCAAAGGCGGGACAAGAGGTGGGCGGTGAGTGTGAGGAGGAGGAGGAGGAGGAGGAGGAGGAGGAGAGAGGTTCCAACGTCCGGGCTTCGTCCTGTCTAGCGCAAAGAGGCTCCGCTTGCTTCGGTGCCTCCGAAGGTAAAGGCTTATGACAACTCTCGGGTCACCGCAGGGCGGATCTGTCGGGTAAAGAGAGGGGGGGGAGCGGACCTGACAAACGGTTATCTCATGATAGGGCGGGCGAAGCTAGCTACTAGTCCCGCGTTTCCCCTTCGCTGCGCGAGCGATGAAATGCTGCCTTTCTTTGGGCGCACTGTCTTGGGAATGGAGCCAGGAGAGCCTACGCCCGACTACCTATTCTCGTACCGTGTACGGATACCGAACCCCCCCTCTCGGTGCCGATTCGGCAAAGGGTGTGTAAGCCTGTAAGGCACCTGGGTAGGTGAGATGCAAGACCAGCGGTTCCTCATGCCCCCAGCGGTAGGGAAAGAGGCGCCCCGCAGTGAGACTCTTAATAAGGATTTAGCGGAGATATCCCATACATGGACCACGATCCTAAGCCCTGTTCGCGTCTAGCGTCGCCATCGCCTACAATGTGGAGAGAGTACTGGGCATTAAGGTACCTAGGTATTGTTCTGTTCCTCTTGTTTCCTGTGGAATGCCTCCCGTCCAGACTTGAGGCACCATGACCCTATGGAATAACAAGAAAAAGCCCGCTATCCAATTACCTCGCAGAAAATACCTCACTTGGCTAGGTTTCTGCTGATAGCCCCCAAGGTCCCTGGGGCATTAGCATCGGTTGGTCCCCCAAAGTTCGAACCCCCTGGTTCCATTTCTGTACACAGTTCGCCCGTATGTCTCCACCACCTGAACATCGACCCCAACGGCGAAATGTACTCCGTAAGAATACCACCAAACCGCTCCCCTTCGTGATCCCCAGTCCAGCCAGCCTACCGTGCCAGTCGAGATTACACTGTACATGCCCACCTCACCGTCGTCATTCTCACAACCACGCAAACATATCTCACCTCTTACGGATAGGATAGCAAACCATCTCGTCAATTAATTCCAGTTCCCAATCCAACCCATTGGACATTGAACTTCTTAGAAAGCAAAACGGGAAAGAAATGTCTCTCGCATCAGCCCCGTCATTCACATCACACCCCCCTTGACTCTTAGGATCCCAAGGATCCTCCAACCGGATCCAGGTGAAGGAGGGG